>JAWQFY010000153.1:0-50194 GCA_037055185.1 Capillidium rhysosporum | reverse complement strand
ATTTTTATAAGCTTTTATAAGTATATTTATTTATTGATTTATATTTAGAGATAACTAGTTATAATTTAGTATTTTTATTTTTATACTCTTTTATAAAATTAGTATTAAAATTTATATTTTAATAATAATTAAAAGCAAAAAATTATATAATATTTTTATTTAAAGCTATATTTTTTTATTATAAAAAGAGTTAAAATTATATAAATAATACTTATTATAATTGTATTATAGTTTATCTTTATAATATGTTTATTATTATTATTGTATTACATTATAATATTTTAGTTAAAACTAATTAAATATAAAAATATAAAATTTACTACATTATATTTTAATATAAATTTATTATCTTTAACAATACTAAAAGCTAAAAACATTTTATTTATATATTTAAAACTAGAAAAAAATATATAATATTAATTATATTAATAATAAATTTAAATATAAATAATTTAATATATATTATAAAATAATAAATTTATTTTAAAGCTTTTAAATATTATATTAGTTATAAAATAAAGTTATAATATAAAATAAAAATATTTATAATTAAAAGTATTAATTTAATAATTTAATTTAATTTTATATAATATAAATAAGTTTTTAATATTTATAAATAAAGAAATTTATTTTTAAAAAAGTAAAATACTTTAAATGTTTTAGTTAATTAAAAATTTATAAATTTTAATGTATTTTTATTATATTTAATATATTAAATTATTTATTAGCTTTAAATACTTTTTTTTTTATAAATAATTTCTACTTATTTTTTAATTACTAAAAATTAATATTTTATAAAAATAATAAATAAACTTATTTTATATCTAATTTATTATTATTATTATTTATATTAACTACTTTTATACTTAACTAAGTTTTAATGTTTAATTTTTTAACTTAAATAAATATTTAATTATTTTACTAATTTAGCTATTTAATAATGGTGTTGTTTTATTTATATATTTATTATTATTTAATTAATAACTTATTTAGTTATATTATTTTAATTATTAATAAATATTTTAGTTTTAAATTATTACTATTACCTTTTATATAATTTTTTTATCTATTATTTATTTTAGTTAATACTAATACTAATATTCAAAAATAGTTTATTTATAATATATAATTTTTTATTTTTTATTTTTAAAAGTTTATTAGCTAAATTACTATATTTATTTAATATAAAATAAGTTTTAAATTAGTTAAATACTAATAAAAATATTTAATATTAAATATTTAAAAAACTTTTATAAAAGATAAAATAAAGTATTTTAATTTATTTAAAAATTAAAAATATATAATTTTTATTATATATATATTTTTTGAAAAACTATATATTTTTTAATATTAAAGCTAATTAAATTATAGTAAAAACTTATTGCTACAAATAAATTATTTATAAAAAAAGGTATAAAATTTAAACTTAAACAAATTATATATTAATAAAAAATCTAAAATATTAAAATAATAATAAAAGTAATTATAACTATAAAACTAAATAAAAAGTATATAATAAGTATTATTAAATCTAAGCTAATAATTAAAAAAGTATTTAAAAAAAATAAAATAAAGTATATTATTTTTCTAAATTTAAACTAAGCTATAAAAAATAAATTTTATTATATAAATATTAAGAGTATTTAAGCTATTTTTTTATATAAAAAGCTATTATAATTAAAAATTTAGCTTAGTTATAAAATAAAATTTTAATTTAGTTATATATAGTTTAATTAATTTTAATATATTAAATTTTAAAAATATATTAAAATATTAATAAAACAGCTATATTTAAATATATATAAATACTTAAATAATTAATCAATACTTTTAAAAAATAATAATAAAAGAAATTTATTTACTAAATTTCAAAGTAAGTAGTAGTTAAAGTTAAAAAACTAGTAAGTAAAATAAAATATAATTATATAAAAAATAAAGCTTAAGTTATAAATTTGTTTTAAAGATTATTATAAATATAAAAAGTTATAAGCTAGTTTAAAAAAGATTTAAAAAACTAAAATTTTAATATAAATTATTTTTTACTATTAAAATACAATTTAGTTTAATAAACTCTAATTGTAAAATATATTAACTTTTATAAACTTTTTATAATATTATTTTAAATAATTACTAAGTATCTAATATTTAATATAAAAAGAGCTAAAAAATAATTAATATTAGTTTTTATAGTAAATTCTTATTATTTAATAGGTAAGATAAACTAGAATAATTTAAATAAATTAAAAAAATAGTAATATTTTATAAAAAACTAAGTAGTATAGCTTTTATAAATTATATTAAGCTAGAAATAATGGTATAAGTATAGTAGTATTATAATAAAAGTAGAGTAGTAGTTAAAAATAATAAAAAAAGAAGTTATTTTACTAAATAAAAACTATATTATAAAATAATATAAAATAATATAATATATAAATCATAGAAATAATAAATTACTAATAAATAATAAAAATAAAAAATATATAAATTATATATAAAAAATAAAAAAATTTATAAAGTATATTAATTTATTTTTATTAAATATTATAAAAAAAGTTTTATAAAATTATATATTTTTATTATTATTTTATTTTTTATATTTAGAAATAAGATAAGTTTATTATACTACTTATTTTTATTATAAATGCTAACTTTATTATAATAATGTTTATTAAAATTTTTACTTTTTTATATAAAGCTTTAATTATTTTTGCAAGCAAAAAAGCTATAAAAAATAGTTAAATTAGTAATAAATATTTTTAAAAAAAGTAAAAATAAAAGCTATAAGTTTATAAAATAGTTAAAAACAAGTTTAATTAATTATATTATAAGCTTTTTTTAGTTATAAAAAAATAATTTTAAATATATAAATATTTAAGAAAAAAGATAAAATAAATTTGACTACTAATTAATTAATTAATTAAAAAACTATTTAATAATATAATAGTTTTAGTATAGCTATTTATAGTTTAAAAGTAAATAAAAAAATTAATATTTTATAAATATTTTTAAAAAATCTATTTAATTAACAAGTATTTAATCTGCTAGTAATAATTTACTAATAAATATATTTAATTTGCTATATATAAATTGTTTAAAATTACTAAAAAAGTATATATAAAAATATAATCTTCTTTTTAAATAATTTTTAATTTTTATAGTTAAGTTAAATATAATTAAAATACTATAAATTATTTTAGTTATAATATGATTATTAGTAAATAATAATAATAGTTTTTTTTTAAAATTAATAAAAGTTAATTATTATTAAAAGTAAATTAACTATATATTAGTAGCAAATTTTATTAGTATAATATATATATATATAAAATAACTAAATAAATAAAACTATTAAATTATATAATAACTAATAATATAATATAAAATAATATAAACTGATTTAAAAAAATTAAAATAGAAATATTATTAAGATAAAAAACTTTAAAGTCATTAATATAGTAGTTAATTATATTAAATATATAAAAAATTTAAATAATAATTATTATTATTAAAAATTAAAAATTTAAATAATTTAAATAATTAATAAATTAAAATATATACATATTAATAATAAAGTTAAAAAAAGTATTTCAATTATTATTATTAATAAAGTAATTAGAAAATAATATAAAACTAAAGTTAAAATAAAATAAACAAATTTTATTTTTAAATATTAAAAATAAATTTATTAATATAAATATAAAATATATAATAAAAGATTTAATAAATAAATATTAAAGCTAAAAATAATATTAAATATAAAGATTATTTATATTAATAAAAGTAAAAATTAAAAAAAAATTAAGTAAATTAATAAAGTTTATTGTTTTTTATTTTTAAAAAATATATTATTAGTAACTATTACTAATTAAATATCTACTTTTTTACTATATAGCTATATACTATTAGATTACTATTAATAAATACTGAAATATTTAAATAAATTACTAATTTTTATAAAATTTTATTTATTAAATTAATTAAAAAAACTTATATTTATAATTAAAACTATAAATAATTTTAATAAAATTATTTTTTTAGCTTAAAAATAACTATATAAATTAATATATATATAAAATAAATATTAAAGTGAAAATTTTTAACATTTATGTTTTTTTTTCTTTTTTTACTATATTTAATATAGTAATTTTAATTTTAATTTTATTATTATAATAGTTTTAAAATTTAAACAGTTTATTTAAGTACTTTATTATATTTATAATAATAATAAGTTTAAATAGTAACAGTTTAAGTAAAGTAAAAAAAATACTTTTAATAATAAAAGTTTTTAGTAATTTTTTATAATTTAAACAATTTGAAAGTATAATTAAATATTTATAATTATATTTATAATAATTAATTTATATTTTTTAAAGTAATAAATTTTATTAAAAATAAAAACTATTTATTTTTTTAAGATTAATTTTTACTAATTTATAAATATTTGTATAGCTTTTAATTTTATTATTGTTTATTAAAAAGAATACATTAAAAACTATTTTATATATTATTTACCTTTTTAAGTAATAATTTAATAATTTACATTAATATATATTTATATTTTAAAGTTTTAATTTTAAAATTATTATTAGATAATTTATAAAAGTTAACTAATACTAATATCTTTTTTAAATATTAATTTTTCCACTTTGATAATAACTTTTCCAAAATATTATATGAATAAATTAATAGTTATAAACTTTTTAAAAATATAGTATTTGAAAAGTTGGACTTGAAAAATAAATATTATATAATATAAAATACTTTTAGTTAGTATAGTTAATATTAGGTTTACAGTTTAGATTAAAAAAAAGAACTATAAATAGTTAGCAGGTAGTAAAAAAAATTAACAAGTTTTAGTTGATTGTAAATAGGAATTTGGAGATTAGCAGAGAAAAAAATAACTATATATCCAATAGAAAGAGCATTTATCTTTTCATAATTTTATTTAAAGCTTAAATTTTAATCAAAAAAAATTAATATTGGTTTTTTAAATAAAAGATCATTTTATTATAAAGGTAGTTAAGTTAGATATAAAATAAGGGTAAGGAAGAAAGTATATAGTATAGAGGTATAATTTTAGTAGATTATTTATAAAGTAGTACCAATTATATAAGTACTAGAAAGTAAATCGATATTAGTAAATATAATATAGATCTAATTTTTGAAGATTGGGATGGGTTAAAAGAGAAGAAAATAGGATAGGAGAAATTATTAGGAAAGGAGCGGTTTAGATATTGAGGATTAATATCGAAAGATGTTCTAAAATTTGGGGCAACTTTTAATAAAGGTTTAACAAAATTTACATGTATTTCGATTTCTAATCATTTTTAATTACATATACAGTTTTTTTTTAAAAATAGTAATCTAAATAAAATAATAAGATTTATTTAAATTTAAATAAGAGTATTATAAGTTCGATTTCAAATGTAAGTATATAGTTTATTGTATAATAATTTCGTTTTCACCTTCTCTTATTACATCTCATTATAATTTTCTTTTAAAAAATTAATTAATTGATATAAAGAAATTTTATTTTTGAAATATTAAAATTTTAAAATTAAATTCATCCGAAAAAGGTAAAAAAAATAAATAGTTGGAACTACTACTATATTAAATAAAAGATAAATATTTTATTAAAATAATAGAACAAGTATAAATACACCAATTTAAAATAAAATTTTCTTAACTTAAAATTGATGGTTTACAATACAATGGTGTAGCACTCGGTACCCGTTCCAATGTCGAAACCTTCTCCTTACAATTAAATTAGAATGAGGTTGAAAATCGAATTTTGTGATAACTTTACGCCAGTTTAAAGTACCGTTCAAAGTTTGAGCAACTTCTTTAAATCGAAAATCACATTCAGTATCCCAATCTAAAGGTAGTTCAACTTCATTAGAGTTCGGTACTTTATCTAATAATATTGGGTTGTAATTTTTAAGGTCGGTAGGATGTTTAAAGTATTCTAAAATAGTATTAACCCAATGTTTCCCTTTAGTTTTACGATCTTGGTACTTATCCGATACCAATTCAGCATCCATATACTTTTTTGGATTAAGTGAATTGTCAAAAATTGAAGCGGATTTATAACCGGTAGCATCATCGTTATATAAATTAGCGTACAGAGTATGGTATTGGAATAATTTCAAACCTTCTAAGTAGATACTACCTGGTTCAGAAATCTTTAATAAAATATCGGTTTGTAATTCCATATCTAAACCGGAAGTACCGAATAAATTAAATTGAAAACAAGTTCTAGCTAATAACGGAGCTTCGAACGTTCCAAGGTGGGGTGAAGCTAACGTTATAAAGTTGATCGGTTTATAAATTTTAAAAAATTTGTTATTCGTTAAAAATTGAAGGTGCCCGATAGCGTACCGGTTATAGATACCACCTAATGAATGACCTATAAAACTGATCTTATTGTTAACTGTACTTGAATTGATCTTATCGGATTGGTTCCTATACCAATCGAGATAATTTAATAGTTGAAATACTAACCTTTTACCACCGTTAATTACTCCATCTAAAGTTTTCCCTTCGTTAGCAGTTATCGGTACTACCCTTATCTGATATCCATCTTCAACTTTACCTTCTAATTCTAAATAATCGTTTAATAACTCACCGAACGTCTTTAAATTAAGACAAGTTGATATAATACCGGGTGTTAATACTATAACGTGGGTAGGTAAATTTAAATCGATCGGTTTAAAAAATTTATACTTATCTTCGATCGGTATAAGTTGTAAACCGGTACTACCGTATACTTTAAATTTAATAGTACTGGTTGTATTGAACATCAATTCGGAACCAAGTTCTAAATACCAATCCGATTTACTATTCAAATTTAATTCATAAATTTGTTGACAAAATATAGTAGGTTGATGATAACTTAAAGGCTCCGGTCCATCGTAATTATTTGTAATTGTTTTAGGATTTAAACGGTTACCATCCCATACCATAGCGTACAAAATATACGGTCCTTGAAATAACATTAAATTTTGATAAAAATAATTATCGTTCTTAATAGTTAATTTTATATAATTATCGGTATTAAAGTTAATAGGTAGTTGAATTTTAAACTTTTGATAAGTACCTAATTGTAAAGTACCTACTTGTATTAGATCTAAACTCATGGTAATAATGTTATAAATTAATTAATCGTTTAAGTTGAAAAATAATAATAATAATTTTTTTTTTAAAATAGTAATTAATTGAATAAAATATAAACACTACAACCTTTTTATATTAAATTTTTTTTTAAATTTTTATTTGTAATAAATAAAGTATAACTTATACATTTATACTTGTTTTAGTACAGATTCAGTTTAAAGAATTTACTAGGTAATATATTGGTTTACTAGTTTAAGTTCAATTTACTAAATATGGTAATAGATATAAGTTTTAAATGAAAATTTTTTTCTATTATAAATAAATAAATGGATTAAAAAAGTACTAAAAATAATATTAAAATTAAAATTTAAAAATCGAATTTTGTGGAATAATTTAATAATATATTATTCTTTAACTTGGAATGGTGTATACAATTTAACTTTTAATACAACTATTATTTTCAATTCCTATATCTAAATTATAAATTTTATTTTAACCAATTATATTAATTAAATGTTCAATAAAAAATAGAAATGTACTATGATTATATATATTATAAAATAAGGGATAGTATCTATATTAAATTTTTAAAAATAAATCCAGTCCAATAAAAGATAAAGGGATATCATTCGTTTAGCCAAAATATATAGTAATCGTTTCAAAATGATAGATCATTACTTTTAAGTTATGGTACCATTTACTATAATTTATCCCATTTAAACGATTAATATTTAATATATATACTTATAGGGGTAGTAGTAGTAGTAATGATAAGTTTAATATAATATAATATAATATAATATAATATAAGTTCTATCCCTATTGTTCGGTAAATTTATTTAGTTACTATGTAACTGTGAGGCGGCTAAATTTTTTAAATAATGATTTACTGCATACATACGGTAGTTTAACTTTACTATTAATTTTCCGATTTACTATGTAAAATTAGATAAAGTAGCTTTAAGTTATAAATTATCTTTGAAAAGGTAAAAGTAATACGAAACTATATCAATTTTACTAAAATAAATAAAAAGTTCTAGAAATGTAATAAACTGATATACGGTGATGAATACCTTTCGTTAGGTATACGTTATCTATTTTTTAGTTAATATATACGTAATTGATATTATGTTAATATACAGACAAATCGGTTAATTGTAAGAATAGTTTACTTATTAATTTAAATAAATAATATAGTATAATTATACTGATATTTCTTTTAGCATACTAAATAAAAATATAAATCCACAATTACCAATCAAACTTATATTTATTTATTTTTTAAAAAATGAATAACTGTATGTAATAAGTTCAAATATGGTAATGTACGAAGTATATATTTAGTTAAAAATAATTTTAACTTATAATTTTTTTGAAATGAAGTAAAAGTTATTTATCAAAATTTTTAACGGTGTTAATAGTACCGAATATTTTAAAAATTAAAAAATATATATATAAAGTTATCGGATATCGATTCTAAAAATTAATTTTTATATATAAAAGTTATAACAAAAAAAATAAACTTTGTACTATATTATAAATCAGTATAATAAATTAAATAAGAAAAACTTTTGTATATACTTTATATAACTAAATAATAATATGTAAATCTTATTTATGGTTACTACAACTTTAAATTGTATATTGAAATAGATCTTATTCAATTGTATACTTTAACTTTATACCGTTCGCTTACAAACATTTAATAGTTATAACTATAGTTGTACTATTTATTATTAATTCAATTCTATATTTCTATTAAATTTTATTGAATTAAATTTATTATTCAACTATATAAATATCATTATCAAATTTTATTTTTTAACTACGGTCGGATATAGATTAAGTTACCTAAAAGCTAGTTTACATCATAATTATCAAACTTATAGAATTAACTAATTTAGAACTACATTTAAAATTCTTTGCTAATTTTTAATCAGTTCGTAATAATTATTAAAAGTTTATAAAAAAAATTTTTTAATTTATTTTCAAACTGGTAGTACCGAACTATCCCTAAAAATTATCTAAATTTTAAAAGAATGAAAATCATGTTCTTTTTATTATTAAAATTTTGAACTAGTTCTTAAACATTTTAACTTTTCCTTTTATATTTCATTTTCATCCGTAAATTTTATTATAAATATATTTATGTAGTAGTACATTTCTTTTTATAGATTTATTTATCTAATTATATAAATTTAGATAGGCAAAGTTTGGTTATAAAACTTAATTTTAATATAATTATCAGTAGATTTTCTATATCTTAGTTTAAACTTTAGTTTTACAATACTTTAAAGTTTTTATTTGAAACATTCTAATAATTTCATTTTTTTTCTAAAGATGAAAAATTCAATTATATTTATAAGTTAAATAATAATTTAAATTTTAAAAATATTTTATATTAGCTTAATTTATTTAAAAAAATTAAATATATACTTTTTTTTACTATATAATATTAAAAATTTTAATTATATTAAAATAATATATTAAGTTAAATTTTACTTTTTAATAAAAGTGATAAAATTTTAAACTTTGCAAAATATTAAAAGTTAAAGTAAAAAGTAAATATTTATTAAGCTAGTAAATAAAATTATAACTTTAAAGTTATTAATGATTATAATAGTTAAAATTACTATACTAAAAAAATAAGTAATTAAGATAAACTATAAAAATAAGTAACTTAATATTAATAAATAGTAATTAAATTATTAAATATATTAAAAAAAAATTAAAAAATATAATTTTAAACTTTTAAAATAAAGGTAAAAAATAGTTAATTTTTTTATTTTAAATAATTTTAAAAGTTAGATAAAATAAATAAATAAATAACTAAATAATTTAATTTAATTAATTTTAAATTAATAGTAAACCTATTTATTATTTACTTATTAACTTTTTTAAAAAGTAAATAGTTTATATATTTATAAAATTTTAAATAAAAATAATAAAAATAAAGTTTAAAAAGCTTTATAAAATTTTTTTAATAGCTAAAAAATAAAAAAATAAATTAAAGTAAATTTATTTTTTAACTTATAAAAATATTTAAAGTTTACTTTTTAATATTTTAATTAATATATATATATAAATTTAAGTTAAAAAATATGTTAAAAAAAATTTTTTTTTAGAATAAGCTAAAAAATTAAAATTTATTATAACAAAGTTCTATATTTACTATATTTTTTTATTTTTATTTTTTATTTTTTATTTAGCTTTAATAACTAAAATAAAATTAAGCTTATATATCTATACTATAAAATACTATTATTAAACTTTATATTTAAGCTTTATATAATAAAAGCTATATATAACTTAAGCTTTAATTTAGTTAAAAATAGTTAGATAGCTTTTAATTAAAGCTTAAAAATAATAAAAAATAAATTTATTAAAATTATACTTTATTTATTTTATATAATAAAATAGGAAAATATTTTTTTATAAATTGCTATATTAAATATAATAAGCTTTATAAAGCTAAAAAAATTATATAGCTAATATTTTTTTAAAAAAACTACTAGTAAAATCATTTTAAAAAAACTTATAAATATTTATATAGTTTTAATAAAATAGTTAAAACTTATAATTTATAATTTAAAATATAAAGTATAAATTAAATAAATAAATATTATTAGATTAAAATACTTTTTTATTAATTAATTATAAAGCTAAAACTATTATTGTGATGCTAGGTAAGGGGTGGCAATAATAGTTGATTCTACTAGTAGAAAAACTTAGTTTAGATATAATATTTTCAACTTAAGTTTCTTTTTCTTAATTATCAAGGCTGTATTGATTATTATATGTGGAAATTTAAAAGAAAAAGCATAAAAATAAAAAGAAATCTATAAAATTTACTACTAAATCTACTTTAAATAAAAATATAGTTTTTATTTTATTTTTATACTTCTTTTTTTAAGTTTCCACATATAATAATCAATACAGCCTTAATAATTAAAAAAAAAAAACTTAAGTTAAAAACATTATGTCTGAACTAAGTTTTTCTACTAGTGAAATTAACTACTATTGCCACCTTTTACCTAGTATTACATTACATTAAGCTAACCCTCTGACTTAGTTTTTTTACTTTTATACTAAACTACTTATTTCATCTATAAATTATTTCAATCTAGCATACTTATAATATTTCTCTTCTTTTTAATAATTTATTGGATTATTAATCAAATACTTATATTAATACTAATTATATTTCTAGTAATTAAAAGTATAGCTTATCTTATTTTATTATTTTTCAAAAAAAAAGGAATTAAATTTACTTAAATTTGAGTTACCAATAATTATCTTATCAACCACAGTACTAACAATAGTAAATAATTGTAATTACTTTTCTACTACTGTTTTTTTTATCTTTTTCTTAACTAACACCTACTTAAAATATACTTGCCTTAAATACTCTTAGTTCAATAGATATACTAGATAAGGAAATTCAAAAAGCATTTTGTTTAATTAAAAACTATAATTGGAATTTTCAAGCTATACTTTATAACAATCTTGAATTATTAGAAAGTAGAACAACTTTACAATTAGTTAAACAACTTTCACTAAATCTTTAATCATGGGCAAATTACTAGCTAAATAGAAATAATAGCTTATTTAACTTTGAAAAATTCTGACAAATAATTTAAAATTATCTTAAATCTATTATTTATTAATATAAAATAGCTTTATAGTTAGAATTTATCTAACAAGCATCACTATTTATTTTTAAATATGCTGAAAAGTTTATTGAAGTTAGTAAATAGTTAAATTTAGATAAGACAATTGCAAAAACCTTTTTTATTTATAGTTTAAATACTGATAAGTTTTGTTTAATATTAGCTATTCAAAATTTCTCAGGCACTGCTATAAAATTTATTATAAATGCAGTATAATTTTCTAAGTTTCCATGTTTTCTTAAAATAGATATTTTTAATAAAGCTACAAGTTCTCACTTATATAATACTTAAAGCCAAAAAAAGAAATTTATAAAATCTACTACTGAATTTACTTTAAATAAAAGTATAGTTTCTTCTTATTTTTATATTTTTTCTATTAAGTTTTCACATATAATAATTAATATAGCCTTAATAATTAAGAAAAATAAACTTAAGTTAAAAACATTATACTTGGGCTAAGTTTTTCTACCAGTAGAATCAACTACTATTGCCACCCCTTACCTGGTGTCACAATTATATTAATTAAAAAAATTATTTAATTAAAATTTAATTAATAAATATAAATAGTATTAATTAAGTATCTAATATTTATAATTTTAAAAAAATATTATTACTAATTTAAGTATTTAATTAATTTAGTTTTATAATAATTTATAATTTATTTTTAAATATTTATAAATAAAATACCAAATATTATATATAAATACTATTATTAGTATTTAAATTATATTTTATTATTATTAATATAATTAGTATATTTAGTAATTATATTTAATATAAAATATTTTATTTTTTAATAGATTTTTTTTAAAAAAGCTTAATATTTAAATATTAATTATATAAAACTATTTATTTATAAAAAAAGTAAATTATAGAAAATATAGTATATTAAAAATTAAAAACAAATTAAAACTATTAATAAAAATATACTTTATATTTTCTATATTAATTTTCAAATAGTTTAATTATAATTTTTATTAAAAATATGCTTATTATACTATTACTTTAGCTAAATTATCTTAATAATTTAGTATATTAAAAGTATTTTTTATTATAGCTTAATTTGATATAAAAATTTACTATATATAATCAAATTTTATATGTTGAAATTTTAAATTAGGACCTAAAAACTATTTTAAAATCAAATTCTATTTAGTTTTTTAGAATTAAGTGCTAAAAAATTATATTATACCTTAATAACTTTTTGGTAATGTTGTGTTATATTTTTACAATATATTTCAATAACCTAGATACTTTATATAACCAACTAGAAGTGATAATACAAATTATTTCAACAAATAGAAAAGTAATATGCTTTAATTGCTCAAACAAATTTATTGCAATTAAAAGCAAATAGAAATGTTTTATTAGTACCAAATGAAAAAATTAAGTATACAGCATATCAAAGTAAGTTTATAGAAGTAATAATGACGTATCATAAAAGCCAAATAATTTACTAAAAAATACAAACTTTTGTTTTATATAAAATTACAGTTTTATATTAAAGATGATATTTGATGTAATGATTAGGTACAGCTTTTTAAATGCTAAATCAAGTTTATTGACCAAAAGATCAATAACATCGATTGCAACTTCATTTAAATTTCCGATTAACCCTAATTCCATTAAAATTATTACAACTCCAACTAACTTCTATAATCAAATTAAAGTAAATAGTTTGTATTATTTTAGCTTAAATTTATAGGAAAATATAATAGAATCAAAGAAAGAAATTAATCTAACAAGTTTATATTTTGGTACAGAGAACAAAGAATTAGTAAGTTAGAAAATATTATTTTAAATGATTCTAATTAAATATAATTATTTTCAATGCATCTTTTAGTTAAGTTTGCTATATAAACAACTAGAAAATCATCCAAAATTGATATTAAAGCTGCAATTTGATTACTTGCGTACTTCAAGAATAAATTCAGATAAAAGTTCATCTTTAAATTTCCTATTTCCTTTAATAGAGAAATTTGGAGAAGATAGGGTACAGCTTTACTTATATAAAACACCCGAGCTTAAAGGCTGGAAGAAGATCTTACCTAATAGATTTAATGAAGGAGTCGGTTTAATGCACACTAAACTTTATAAATTTGATGATAAATTTATTATATCTGGGTAAAACAATGTTTTGTTATAATAGGAATTAACAATTTTAGTGCAAATCTAAGCAAAGATTATTTTGAAAATAGATTCGATAGATATTTTCAAATAAGCGGACAACTTGAATTGAATGGATTTTTAAGCCAAATTACTAACACTTTTAATAAAATTAGTTATAAAGTTCAGCTATCAAATGATTCTTCTGAGCATAACAATAAACTGACTTTGAAAGACCTACCCGACCCGAGTATAAACAATAAACTTTATAAAGAACAGGCTAGAAATAATTTTTTAAGTTTACTGGAAAGTTATAACAAAGATTATTTAGCTAAAGACAGCAATGGAGATACGAATGTTAATTTAACTTTGCAACTGCCTTCGTTTAATATAAATTGGGAGCAACATTATTTAGTTGATACATTAAATAACTTAATTGAAGAGGATAAAGTGGTTTTGTCTACTGGTTATTTTAATTTAAATGATGAATTAAAATCTGCTCTATTAAGCTGCAAAGCCAAAATATACATTATATCAGCATCTCCAAAGGTAGCAATATCTCTATGCCTTTCATTAACATTACTAACACAAATTTTAGGCAAACGGGTTTTATAAATCTAAAGGGCTTTCCCAGCTTTTACCAGACGGCTATACGCAGCTACAAATTGAACTTTTAGATCAATTAAAAAGCCAAAATTTAAGACATATAAATCTGTTAGAATTTAATGAGATCGGATGGACTTTTCATGCTAAAGGTATTTTTAATATTATTTTAAAATTTCTAAACTATATTTTATATGTGCTGTTTATTTGTAGGACTTTGGATTTATAAGCAAAACGAAAATTCACCAACTACAGTTGCTATAGGAAGTAGCAATTATAATTTACGGTCACAAAAAAGAGATTTAGAATTACAAATGTATTTAACTACCACTAACAAGCAATTAAAAGACAAACTAAGTCAGGAAATGCAAAATATTCAACGATCTACTGCTAATGTAAACAAAGATGATTTAATCCAAGCATGGAGAAAACCTAGAATATCAGCAAGGCTTTTGCTACCAGTTGTTCGATCTATGATGTAAACTATACATTTTAGTTAGAGTTTGTTTTAGAGCGGGTTAATACTTAAAATTAAACTTATTAAGTTTTAGCATTAAGTATCACTCTACTTAATTATTTAAGTGTACATTGTCTATTACTCTACTATTTTTTCTTTGTTTCCATTTAATACATACCTTTTTACTTAAAATATTCCAGATAGCTGTCAAGAAAAGTTATATACAAATGTGCTATAACAAGTTAAAATTAAAAAGTATAATATTTCATGTTTGCATTAACAACAATATTTTTAAAACTAACTATAATTATAATAGTGTTTTATTATACAAAAAAAAAAGACTTCTTATTTTGTTATTTAGCTAAATTTTATAGTGATATCTTGATATTTCCTTTTATAAAAATTATGCTATAAACCATAACTAAATATTTTTAGTTTTTCATTAGTATTATCATATTTATACAATAAGATTATTGTTTTTATAAACTTTATATATATATATGATTTATAGAAACCAAATATCACTCATTAAAATTCAATTTTATAAATAAATATATTCAAAACTATAGTTTAAATTTAATATTTAAAAAATGAATTCACTTTTATTAATAAACCTTAAATTAAGAATTTACTAATATTAAGTTTAGTTTAATTGCTAATTTTTTCTTAGCTCTATATAGTAATAAGTTATTAAAAATTATTGCACTTTTATTTTTATTTTTTATTGAGGAATTCTAAAAATATATATAATAAATTTACTTAATCTTTATTTATGTTTTATATATATATTAATAAGCCTAGCTATAAAGTAAACAATTTATAATAAATATTATTTCAACTATAAGGCACATTTTTTATTATTTATTAGTATTTATTTATCTTTTAAAAATAAGTATAAAGGACTAGCTTAAAAGATGAAATATATAGATATATAAAAGGTAACTGTAATACAATTTAATAATGAATATATATATATATAATTAAGCAAGGGGGAGAGAAAATTAAAATATAGCAACAAAACAATATAAAGTCTAACTGAAGCTAATCTGCCTGGATAGTTGCATAATTGCTCACAAAGCTATACTATTTAGCTAGAATAGTATCTAAGTAAAGGAAATTTATTTTCAATTAGTTAATAAAAAAACTAATCAACTATTAATGTGCCTCATTTAATTGAGATGAGATCTTAACTAGATGAAATTTGTCTATTATGAAATCAATTTCTTTTAAACTTTTTGATTGAAAATTATTTTACTATATAACAGGATAAGTGTTAAAAGCTCTAAAATAAAGGTAAATAGATTTTATAGATGATTTGAGAGGGTATATTATTTAAAAAGCATTAAGTAAACCCATAACTTGTTCATATACAGTGAACACAATGCCACCAGAAAACTATAATAATGAACTATTAATATTAAGAGCATCGAAAAAATATTACTATTAACCGTGATAGCCTTGGAGTTGCACCTTTGAACAAAGCTGTCAACCCATCATTCTTAGCAGTATATATCAAACATCCCAGAGATGATTTATAAGGTGAATCCAGAGTTTTTGCTTGCATTTTGGTTTTTACAACATCGATAGGCATTGTTGAGTAAACGGTTATTGTTCCTGCTACCATACCTAACCCGAACGTAACAATAAGATTCAATTGTTTAACTTCGTATTTATTGAGTAGAAAATCTTTAAGCCCTTGATACACTGATAATCTAACAGCTGAGTTTGCTCCCTGCCTCATTACAACTGGAACTACTCCTCGGTAAATACCAGTTATACCTTCTTCCTTAACGATTAACCTTACACCTGAGTATATAAATTTGCAAATTTAATAAAATATATTGATTATTTACATACCATTTATCAATCCATTATACTTAGGTTTTGTACTATTACGATCTTGAATTAATTTAGTTCTAGTAGTTCAAATACTGATGTTAGTAAATAAACAAAAAATAAAGATTAATTTACTTAATTGTTTCAGTTGGAGTTACAACTAGTAAAGCTTCCATTACCCCAGCACCTAAACCAGCCATAATTGTTTTTGTAAATTGTGTCGGTAGTAGGAAATTTACCCATTCGTTTTTGCTACTATTTAATTTTGCTCTTATATCGTCATAAATTAGAAATCGTACTCCGGCTTTTAAAGCTGTTCCAAGAACCAATGTGCTAACTCCACGGTATAAACCTCTGATACCTTCTTTGCCTTTAATTGTCTTTACTATACAATCTATAGGCCCTTTAAATCTCTAGTAGTTAAAGTTAGTAACTTTACGTTTCTAATAACTACTTGTTGTGCATTTGGTAATTGTAGTTGAGTTTTAACGTATTCGGTAGGGTATGTTATCGCTGCTTCTATACCGCCAGCTACAGCTCCGGCTATCAAAGAGTTGTAAACTGAATTATGAGTTGGTTTGTCCTTCATATCTAATGGGGATTGGTTTCCTAAGCAAAGAGCTCCCGACCCCTCGATACAAAAAATCAAATATTTGATATAAAATTATGAGCCACAATTTAATATTTCAAACCTGATAGTGAATTTGGTATGAATCGTATGCAAATAACGTCACCATAAAAACCCTTATTTTATAAGATCAAATATTTTTGGTCCAGTTTTATTTCGTATATTGGTGGGGAAACTGGTATCCTCTTACCTATTAAAGCTGTAAAATCAGAGTGCTGCTCTATCAATGAATTCAGAGAAAGAAAAAAGTTTTTGGATACCTGATATCATCTTTTTCAGTAAATAATAAAAGCACGATTTTCGTTTCTCCAATTCTTGTGTAAGGGTGCCTCTGTTACGTTATTATTGTTAATCTTATCAAACTCTGCTATATTAACCCAATGTATCAGTTTAATATCATCTATAACTTTAACTATTACTAACCTATTTTAAATTTGAATAGCTTATATTCTAATAAAATTTAGATAAATTTAAACATTTAGATTATAAAAGCTAAAATATTAGTATTTTGCAAATTAATTTATCTTATAAGGTATAACTACAACTTTTAATAAGCAAGGTACTTAATAAACAAGTCAAAATTTAAAACAAATGTATATAATTAAAATTTTAAAATAATATACTAAATTATAATTAAAATAATACTATTTTAATTTTAAAAAATACTATATTATACTATATATTAATAAATTGCTTTCAAAAGTAACTAATTTCAATATTAATACTTAAAAAAAAAGCTAATAAAATAATTTATTATACTTATTTATATTTATAAAGTATAACAATTGTTTTTTTATACTTAGAATATCTATATATTTTATTTTTTGGAATTAAAGTAAATATAAATTTATTTTATCTAATTTATTAAGATATATAATGTTTATTTAGTAAAAACTAAGAAAATTTATATTTACTTAATTATATTTTTAATATTAATTAAGCTTAAGTTTTAATTTATTTATTATAAAAAAGTTTTATACTAATGTAAAATTTTAGATTTAGATTTAGAAAACTAAAATAGTAAAAAATAAGAAATATTAGTTTTTGTAAAATAAATTTTTTTATAATTAATTAAAGCTTTTATTCATTTAGTAAAAAAATATTATGCTTATTTAATATTTTAATTTAGTTATTAATTTTAATTAAATTATTTATTTATACTATATATAAAAACTTTAAATTTTTTAATATAGTTAAGTATTATAAATATAAAAATTATAAGCTAATATTTATCTAAAATAATATATTTTATTATTATATACTTTAAACTTAGTAAATTAATATTTATTAGTTTAAATAATTTTTAATAGTATATTTTAAAGTATTATAAATAGTAATTAATTATTTTAAATATAATTGCATATTATAATTATTTTTATAGCTTTTAAGCTTTAAATAAATAATAATTTAAATATTTTTTAATTATATATTTATTTTTAAATCTAGTTTTTTAACTAGGCTTCCTTATTAGCTTTAATAATTAAAATTTTATTAATATATAGCTTTATTAATTTACTAGTAATTTTTAGTCTAAATTATAACCCTTTTTAAAAAACTATATAATAAGTATTTTTTTAATATTAAATCTATATTTAAAGCTTTTATTATAATATTTATAATTTTTTAATTATATTAAAAATAGTAAGCTTTTACTTTTAGCTTAAATTTATATATATATTATTAAATATAAAATTTTAGTTATAAAATATATATTTAAAAATTTTATTAAAAACTTTAGTTATTAAATTTATTTTAATATTTAATAACATAATACTTATATAATTATATTAAATATAAAAATAAATTTATTAAATATCATTTTAACTAACTATTTAAAATTAAATTAAAATATTACTTAATATAATATATTATTTAAATAATATTTAATATTAATTTTATATAATAAAAATTATTAAAATATGCTTAGTTAATCTTAATAATATAAATTTTATCTGAAAGAAAATAATTTATATTTTTTTAATTTACTTTTAAATACTAAATAAAATATATATATATCTTTATTATATATAAAATGTAAATTTTTAAAAGTAAATCAAAATAACTAAATAGCTTTAAATTTAAAATAAAGCTTTTTAGTTTTTATAGCTATTTTTCTATTTTTAAAATAAAAACTCTAGTATAAATAAACAGTTATTTTTTATATAATTTTAATATATATATATTTATTGCTAATATTTTTAAATAAAATAACTTGCTTTAAATAAAAAAACTTTTAATATCAAACTAGTAAATAATATTATATATATTTAATAAGCTATAATTTAGCTAAAAAAATTAATTTATATTTATTAAATTTATAGATAAAAAAGATAAAAATATTTTTAAATATTTATTTATACTATAGTTTTTATATTTAAATATATATTTTATTTTAACTTATTTATTTTTATAATATATTATCTTTATATATTATAAGTTTAATTGCTATTTTAGTAATTAATACTATATTATTAAATTAGCTTTTTAAAGCTTTAAAAGATATTATTTACTTAATTATAAATAATAATTTTAAAATTATATAACTACTATTAAATATTTATAAAAAAACTAGTATATTAAATATTAGTTTTAAAAATATTTAAGGTAAAAGTTTAAACTATTGCTTTATATATAGTTTTTAACAATAATTTAATAATTAAAATAATATTACTAATATTTATACTTTTTAGTTATAAGCATTTTAATTTAGTATTTATAATTATTATATTTAATTATATATTTATAAACATATAAAAGTTTAAATGCTTATATTTACTAGTTTAAAAGATATTAAATTTAGCTAAATCTAGCTAATACATTAAAAATTATATTTATTTTCTTAACTTTAAAAAAAGTATATTAATTCAAATATTAAATAACAGTTTTTTAAATTTAAGATTTTTTTATTTTTCAACATAAGAATTAATTTAGTTTTATTAAGCTTATCTTTCTTAATAAAAATTGATTATAATACTTTTAAGTTTGGTTTAAAATTGCATTATACAGCATTTTTAGTTTAATTTAGTTTATAATACTATTTAATTTTTAAAATTTTAAAGTTAAACATATTATTTTTAATCATATTGGATAAAGTTAGTTTTTGACCTTAAATATAGAAAACATGCTTTTAAAGTGATTGGTCAAAGCTACTTAAAAATAAACTTTAGCAAAAAATTATGATTTTTTTAATTAAAGATAATTATATTTATATAATAATAAAACTTACCATTATGGCAAGTTTTAGCTCTACTGTAGTTTCTAATTAAACATTAATTTTATTCTAAAATTAAATGCACTAGATAAAATAGAGTTAAAAACCTAATAAAATAGAAATTTTAAACCAATTTATTAGATTTTAAAAACTTCCAAAAATAAAAAATCAAGTTACAAAATGAGTGACTAGACATCTCTAAAACCAGAATAAAAACTAAAACTCTAAATGAACAAATTAAAGTTTGAGTTGATCACCATAAGGCATAGAAGCAAGTTGTCCTTGTAAAGCAATAGAAGCCTTACCATTTTGGAAACTCTTTAAAATCTAAAATAAATTAGTTATAGCATTGGGATGGTAAAGTACCTCGGCGATATCCTTTTCAGTAACATTTTCAAATTGAGATACAAGATCCTTAGGGGATAGAGATTTTCCAGTAATCGAAACCTAAAAATGTTTAAACTAAAATTAAAATGAAATCTTACATGGGAGCTGAGAACCAAATTTTTGTTCAACTGTGTTTCAGAGTTAGTGTAAGCTTCTAATTTAGCTTGAGAGATACCACGCTTAACATCTTCAGCGCTAACTTTGGATGAAAGTTCACGGAGTTTGGAAAGAGTGGCTTCAGCAGCTTCCTTAATCTTATCAGCAGGACTGGTAACGTAAACGCCGAAGAGACCAGCATCAGAGTAGCTAAAGTTGAAACTGGAGATTGAAGCAGGGAAGCTTAAGCTGGAGGCAACTTTAGCTAAAGGAGAAGCACCAGAACCCCATTTGACATGGGTTTCACCTCCAAGAATATGACGTAATACGATGAAAGCAGCTTCTTTGTTAGATCCTAAGCTTGCTCCCTCAAAGCCTAAGGCTAAATGACCAAAGGCATCGCTAGATTCAACTCTAGATTCACCACCGTAGTATTTGGAAGCAGGGGTAGATAAAGTGGAAGTGGTAGAGTTGTCTTCAAAGTATTCTCCAATAGATCTGGATAATTGCTCATGGTCGACGTTAGTACCAACAAAAGTAAGACGAGCTGGAGCCAAAGCTTGTTTAGCAAAAGCACGTAAATCTTCTCCAGTAATTCTAGCATGAGGAGTAGCTAAGGTTGAGTTAGCTAAACCTTCACGGAAAGCAACACGGTGGAGAGAATCGATAACTTTAATTTGGCTTGAAGCTGATACAGATTCGAAGGCGACTGTGGGAGCAATATCATTTACTTCATAATCGTTAAATTTGGTATGTTGAGCGATGTCCGAAAGAGCTTCAATAAAGTAAGGACTTTAAAAATAAGGAATTGTATGTAAAATAGCTACTTACGCATCAGATTTGAAGAATTGAGCAGTGTAAATTACATTTTCACGGGTAGATTGGGCGTAGAGAGAAGCACCTTGAAGTTCAGCTTCACGGGTAACACGGAATCCGGTTCTCTTGGCAGTATTCTTCAAAAAGCTGGTTAAAAAGAAAATATATAAAAAGTACCTTGAAAGCAAAGTTCTTAAGGAAATGACTCGAACCTAATTTAGTTTCATAACGAGAACCGGCTTTAGCAACTAAAGAAAGAGTAGCTAAAGGGCTTTCGGAAGCTTCAGTTGCAACCTTAATTCCACCATCAACATTTGTAATCTTAACACCAGCTGAGGCGTGAGAAGAGTAGTTGGCTACTCTAATGCTTTTGAGAGATTGTGTGGATTTGACGTAACGGGACATCTTTAGCTACTATCGATTAAAGTTTACTTTTGGTCTAAAATTTTCTCAAAGTTTTGAACTATTGATACCTTAATTTTCGATTTAATCTTGATAATCTAAAAAGTATCGGAATCTCAATATCTTGATCCAATAGTTGAAAAGAAATTTCGGATGCAGCTAGCTTTATTTGCAATTTTATGTATAATTTAACCACTTCAAAGCAGTTAAAGTATCCACTTTTAATCCCATAAACACTTAATTACAGATAAATTCGATAAAAATTGAGTTTTGAATTATATCTCAATTTTCACTAATCTTATATAAAACTAGAACTAAGGTCAAAGCTAATTATTTAAAATTGATTTAATAATTGTAATAATATATCATATTTAAATCTTTTTTGAATTGCTAATAAATAGCGATTTAAATCTTTGAAAATAAATTAATGTCTTTAAAATTTTTACTATTAAAATTATTCTTTACTAAAATTTTAAAAATATTTAATTAGCTACTTTTAAAGGTTGCTGATTTCAAAATTCAAAACATAATAAAAAATTTAAGTTAATTAAATAATTAAAAATTAATATAATACTATTGTGATTAAATATAAAAATTAAGTACAGCATATAATCAAATAGTATATTTTAATGAAGTTTACTAAAAATTATTAATATTTAAAAAATTTTATAAAATTTTTCTTATTTAAAATTTAAATAATTATAAATTTGCTAAAACTAAAATCAAAAGTTAAATAAGAAAAGTTAGTATAATAACAAAAAAATATATATATAAAATAAATAGATATTATATTTTAAATATAGTTAATCTTTTTTTTAATTTTAGATTTAGCAAATATAGTAAATTAAGAAAAATATATTATAATAAAGTTTAGCTATTTTAAAGCAATTTTATATAACTTTTAATAAATTTAGCTAATAAGCTAAAAACATTAGTGTTTTTTAAATAGCTTAAACTAACAAAATATTTTTCTATTATTTAATTACTTTTTTAAAATAAATTATACTTTTTTTTATATTAAAATATATTTAAAAAAAGTAGTTAAAGTAAAAACTATTTTTAAGAAAAAGTTATTATAAAATCAAATATAAAAATAAAATTTTATTATTAAGATATTAATAAATAAAATGCAATACAAATTAATGTTAAAAAGTTTTTAATATTAAATATATATATCTAATATAATTTAAAAAATTTATTTTATATACTTTAATATACTATTTTAAAACTATTATATATAAAGTAATTAAAGAAAATGTTAAAGTTAAACTATTTAACTCTATTTAAAAATTTAAGCTTTTTAAAATATTAAAAATAGAAAATAAAAAAGTAAATTTAATATATATTATAAAATATTTATAAATTGTTTATATAAAAAACTAGTTTAAAAATTGTATACTAAATTTAGCTTATTTAAATAATTTTCCTTTTAAATAAAAAATTTAAAAAGATAATTAAATAGTTAATAAATTTATTAAGTTAGCTAATACTTTTTTTAGCTTTATATAGTATATTATAAAAATATTTAAATAAAACTTACTTTATATATATTATTAATTAATAATAATTAAAATTAAACTTTTTTTAGAATATTAGCTTTATTTAACTTAAATAAATATAGTAGATTTATTAAATTTAAATTTAATTAAACTAGTTAAATAGTTAAAAAAATAATAAAAGTTATAGCAAAAAAATTAAATTATAATTTAAAACTAAATAGTTTAATATATAGTTAAAAATATACTAAAATAATTTATTATTATTTTTTATAATTAAATATAAAAGACTTATAAATACTAATATCTAAAAATTTAATATAGATAAAATTTTAATAATAAATTTAAAAGCATTATATTTATAGTATTTTTTAATTTTACTAAATAAATAATAATATAATAAATATAATAATAATAAATAATAATATATATTATTTATAATAAAAATTATTATTTTTAAGCTAATATTTTTCTTTTTTATTTAATTTAACTGATTATTTATTATAATTAAATATAATTAATAAATATAATATTAAATATTTAGCTTATTTATAGCTATTATAAAATTTTTTAAAATAGTTATAATAAAAAATATGCTAAATATAAAAATTAAAATTTTTATATTACTATATATAGACTAAAATATTTTATTAAAAGATAAACTATATAGGTTTATATCCTAAATATCTTTTAAGTATATACTTTATCTTAAGTACTAAAATATAATTTAGTACTAAATAATTAAATACTTATTATCTTAAAACTTATAGAAATTTGTAATTAGTAATTTAAACTTATTTTTAAAAAATTTAACTATACTTAAAAATCTGACTATGTAAATATTATTAAACTTTTTAAACTTACAATAAAATAAATTAACTGTTTTATAGTAAAAATTGTTATTTAAATCAGTTATTATTTATATATAAAAGCTTATTTTTGCATTTTTAAGTTTATTTTCTATAGATACTTAAAAACCTATTAGGTAAGTAGATTACTTTATTTAAAAAGAATTTAATGTATGCTTAGACAGACTAAGATATTCTGAACATCCCTTTTATAAGTAGCACTAGGCTATAGTATTTTAGAATATTAATAAGTTTTAATTTTTTAAACCTAGTCTTATATATCATCTTTATTAAAAAAAATGTTAGATACTTTGCACCTAGAGTTTAAAAAGAAATATATTAGACTAAACATCACCATTCTGTACTTTTCATGTTGTTTTTCTAAAGGTTTATTTTGATTATCCTTGTTATAAACTGCAAACATAAGTTATTATCAAATCCTTAACAATTCTATTTTTGATGAGGCCACTTCATTAAATAATTTCAAGTCTCAAAAAAATAAAAAATGTTTAATGCAAACAATGTTGCTTTAAGTTTCTAACATATATATATAAATACAAAATAAAATAAAAGTTTATTAAAAGCGAACTAGTTGTACTTGTTGGAAATAAAAGTCTCATCTATATCATATATCTATCTTTTGCTTTGGAAAGGATTACCATCTGTTGTTATTTCTGGATCCGCTTAAGTTGTTAGAATTTCTACCCCCGAAATTATTATTACCGCCAAATCTTGAGCTTCCACTACGACCGAAATCCTTAGAATTACCACCATTTCTAGAATTATTATTGCGTTTTGAATTATTATCCGAACTCCTATTATACCTTCTAGTTAAGGTGGAGGTAGAGTTAAGTTGTTTCTTGTTCATGCGGTACTGCAACTTCATTGAATCCTTATTTTTCTGTAAAGGTGGGAGTTCTTTAGCTACATTGAAGCGGATGCCAGACTCGACTTGGATCTCCTCCTGCTTAGCAAGGATAGTGTCTACGACGTTGGATTTGACGTCGAAAGCAATACCGGATTGCGAGAGAAAGAGTGTGGGACGTTTCAAAAATACGACTTCAGGGTCCAAGCCGAAGGTGCTGTAGAGGGTGGTAGCTATGTCGGTAGTACGGGTGGTATTGGAGGCTATCATAGTGGTGAAGTGTTCCTCACCATTCAAAGAGGATCGGGGCGTGATACGAGCCGAACTACCTTGCTGATTTTGAAACAGGAGGAATGCGGCCGCAACTAAGTTATCGTGTTCCTGTAAGTGTGAGGGGAGCTGCTCGGTAATCCCTTGGAGTAGCCTCTGAGTACGTGCTAATTTGTTTAAGTGTATGTCGGACAAAGTGCCAATGAAATTGTTGATGGTGATCTTAGCGATATCCTGTTCGGTAGGTGGGGATGCCATAACGAAATCTACGCCAGCAACTTTGGACACTCGCTCCATAATCTCCTGGTCTTTTTCGAAGTCGAAAAGAGTAACGCATACTCCAGTCTTACCGGCTCTACCGGTACGACCCGACCTATGAATGTAGGTTTCGGGGTCGTTGGGTGCCTCTGATTGAATTACTAGCTCTACGTTAGGAATATCTAAGCCTCTGGCTGCTACATCAGTAGCTACCAAGCAGGTTACAGTGCCTTCTCTAAACTTGTTTAGAGCTTGCTCACGGGCAGCTTGACTCACATCACCATGTAAAGCTAAAGCGTTCACCCCGTTAATCTTGTTAAGCCCGGAAGCTAGAGTATCACAGCTGGCTTTTGTCTGACAGAAGATAATGGAACGTCCATTTGTGGTTCTATATGTCTGTAGCAGCCCAACAATGGTGTTGGTTATCTGACGGTAGGTAGTAGGAATAGATAGATGGCGTACCGCTTTACTAGCTTTCATCACATCGTCACCAACTTGGTCTACGGTGACGTAATCCTTCTTTAAATATTTACGGATGGTCTTTTTGATCCAGTCGGGTACGGTGGCTGAGAAGAGTAAGAATTGGAAATTATTATCGACGGCTTCAATGCTTGGTGTACTATTGGATAATTTGGCTTGCTGCTCACGTAACAATGCTAAAATTTTATCTAAATCTTCAGCGAACCCAATATCCAACATGTGATCAGCTTCATCCAAACATAAGGTATTAATTTCGGCAAGCTTCAATGTTCCTTTGTTGATCATATCTTGAACACGGCCTGGTGTACCTACTACAATATCAACTCCCATATTCAGAGCGCGTTCTAAAAGTAAACATAATATTTAACAAAAAAAAACAAGAAATTTATAATTACCTTGAGGACCGTAAGGTGACCCACCATAAATACATATAGTTTTGTAAGAGGTACCAGCTAACTGTGATATTTCTTTTTCAACTTGACTAGCCAGTTCACGAGTTGGTGCCAAAATCAAAACTCTTGGTAGTTTGGAACGGTGGGGACCTAATCTTTCTAACTTTTCTATAATAGGTAAAGCAAAAGCCATGGTTTTACCAGTACCGGTACCTAAAAATCATAAAAACTATTAGCAAACTACAAAAATATTAAATAAAATTACGAGCTCTACCAACCAAATCTTTACCACTAACGATATGAGGAAAGCATTCAGTTTGAATGGAGAACAAAGTTTCTACTTTACGCTTGGCCAAAGTTTTTTTAAGAAGTGGTGATATTTCCAAGTTCTTAACCAAGTTAGCAGTATCTTCTTTATCCTCATTTATAACTTCAACTTGTTCTAAATCTACACCTTCGGGCTCTTGTGCTAGTAACTGGGCAGTCGAATAGTTATTAACTAAACCGTGTTGTAATAAGTTGAAACTTAAAGTATTACTGACTAAACGTCGGCTCGTTACGTTTAATATTCTCTGTGCTGATAAAACTAATAGCCTGTTCATACTCTGATTGTTTTTGGTAAAGTTTACAAAATTTCAAATTGTTAAACTTTTTATATCGACTCTGGAAACTTTTCGCTCAGTTCTTAAAGTTCCCTAATACACCCGCTTCAAAATGTAAAATTTTTGGTAAATTTTAATTCTCTGGCTCGGATCAAATTTTGTTATGTTTATTGGTTTAGAGTATAGCTGTTTACTTTTGTTACTGATTTTTAGTTACAAATGTTATATTATATAGAACCACAAATTTACGTAGTTATATATTAAAACCAATAAATGTATATTATAAATTAATTCTCCTTTATTTTACTTTCACGTTTTCGTGGATAATTTGCAACTAGTTTCTATTTTAGATGAATATTTGTGGCTTTATAGATCAAAGAATTTTATAACTGAAAATTAGTATCAAAACCAAATCACCATATCTTAAAAGAAAAGAACTACCAAATTTTTTCAGTCAAGATTAGAAAATCAAGCTTTTATATATGTATAAATTAGTAAATGCCTATTTAAGGAAAACCAATTACATTTTTTCTACATTTCATTAAGTTGAAAAAAGTTCTAAATAAAGAATATAAATTCATAGTATTTTTATTTTTATTTATATTTATTATAAATTTAAATAATAAAACCTAATAAATAGTATAGCTTTCTATTTAAAATTTTATTTACTTTTATTTTGATATTTTGGGCTACTATAGTACTAGATAAACAATTTATTAGTTAAATTTTTTAATTAAGAATTAAAGGTAGTATTTTTTATTTATTTCTAATTTAAATACTAGTAATTTTAATAAAAATATAATTTATTAAAACTATACTTTTATAAAGTCTTAGGCTCTAACTAATTATATTTAAAAGATCAACCATATTTTAAAACTTAAATAGCTAAAGTACTAATAAGAATATTTAAATAAAGTATAATATATAGTATTTTTTAAATAGAAAAATTTTAGTTAAACAGTTAATAAACTTTTAAATATTATTTTAAAAAATACATTTTAAGACTAATTTTGTTAAAAGCTTATAATTATATATTTAAAATAAAACCTATTTTTTAAAAATAAAAGCTACTAAAATAACTAGCTAGCTTTTTAATTTAAATTAAGTAAAATAATTTTTTAAAATAAATACTTTTAATAGTTTTATTTAATCTACTTATAATATTTAATTTATTTAGTATAATAAATACTAAACTTATTATTTTTTTAAAAATTTTAGCTTATAAACTTTTATACTTAATAATCTAAATTAAAAAATAACTTTTAATATTTAGCTTTAAATAAGTTATTTATTTTTTATTATTTTTATATATTATTTTTATTTAAGTTTTTTACTAACTACTTAATTTAAAAGTAGCTATTATTAGTTTTTTTATCTTTTTATCTTTATTAATTTATTATACTTAAAATTAATTAAATTAGCTATTTATTATTATATTTTATAACTTTATATAAAATTAAACTAATTTAAAATTAAATTTATATAACTTTAGCTTTTCAAAATATTTCTAATTTATTTTAAGCTTAGTTAGCAACTTATCATTATATAAATATAATAAAAAATAAAAAGCTTAGTTTAGAAAAAAATATTAAAAAATATTAATTATATATATATATAGTATCTATAATATTTATATTAACAACTTATTATATATTATATTAAATATATATTTATAATTTTTAAAGCTTAATAATTATAAAT
Source organism: Capillidium rhysosporum (assembly GCA_037055185.1). Classification (NCBI taxonomy): domain Eukaryota; kingdom Fungi; phylum Entomophthoromycota; class Entomophthoromycetes; order Entomophthorales; family Capillidiaceae; genus Capillidium; species Capillidium rhysosporum. The sequence goes on along the minus strand of JAWQFY010000153.1, from coordinate 20,957 downwards.
ATTATAAAAAATTTAATTTTTATTAAAAAATAAAAATAAAAAATTTAAAAAGCTTATTTTATTAAATTTAATATAGTATACCTTATTTAAAGATAAATAAAATCTAATAATAAATTTTATATTTTCTAATTTTTTTATTTATATAAGTTTTAACTTATAGCTATATACTTATTTTTTTAATTTATTTTTAAAATTTTATTTAAAGTTTATTTTAAATTTTAGCTAGTTTAATATATAAATATAAATAATATGTTAAAATAGCTTAAATGCTTTTAAAATAGTTGTTTTAAAATATAGCTTAATTTAGCTAAATAATAAATTTTTTAATTTATTTTTAATTAAAATTTTGTTAATTTTATTTTAGCATTTTAGTTTTTTTTTAATATTAATTAAAATAAATAAAAACTTAATATTTTAATAAGTTAAATAAGTAAATAAAATATTTTAAAATTAATATAAAGTATATTAATTTATTAAAATAGCTTTATTTATAATTTATAATTTAATTTAATATTGTAAAAAATAGTATTAATTTTGCTAACTATTATTAATTAATTATATTTATATAAATATAAAATTACTATTATAATATAATATATAAATTAAGTTTATTTTAATGTTTTTTAAAATATAATTAAAAAAGCTATATAACTTTATTTTATAAATTTGTACTTTTATCTTTTTTTAAAAAAACTAAAATTATTTTTAAATATAAATAAATATAAACAGATTTTATATTTTGCAAAATAAAATATTATTAATTTAGTTTATAAACTTTTCTTATAACTTAATATATCAACTACTTAAATAATACTATTTAAATTTATAAAGTAAAGCTATATATATAAATGTAAATTTAATAAATATAATATTTATAAAAGCTATATATAAAAGTTATAGTTAAGCTATATTTACTACTTTATTATAAGTTTAATTATATAGCTAAATATAATTTAACTTAATTTAGTTTAATAGTAATAAAATTAAATTTTAATTTTTTTTTATAATTATAAAGGTTTTAAAATATAAAAAAGTTTATAATTAATATATATAATTTAATTTTAATAATAAAATTTTTATATACTTATTTAAACCTAACTATTTTAAATTTACTTATATTATTTTAAGTATAGTTTTTAATAATTTAAGCTATATATACTAAAGCTATATTATTATATACTATATTTATAAATTAGCATTTTTTAATAGTTTTTAATAATAAAAATATAATTAATTATAAAATTAGTATAAAGATTATATTTTTATATATTATAAATTTTAATCTAATTAAAAATATTTAAATATTTTATTAAAAAAATAAGCTATAAAATTTTTACTTTATTTAAAAATACTAATAATTTACAAAATTGTATTATTTATATATAATATAATATTAGTAAATTTAAGCCAAAAAACCTATATTTAGCTATTATAACTATTTTAATAAAGTTATAAAAGCTTAAAGCTATTAACTTAAATTTTAAAAAATATTTTAGCTTAAACAAATATATATTAAATATATATTAAATATTCAAAAAAAAATTAAAATATATTTTAATTATAGTTTACTAAATCATTTATACCTTATTAAAACAAGTAAGTATAATATATAAACTATATTTTTTTAGTTAAAATTTTATTACTTATTTAATTTTTTGAAAATTAGATATTTTAAAAGCAATTAGTTATCTTTATAGTATAAAATTTTATTATTAATAGTATTTAAGCCAAATTTTATAGCTATAATAATATCTACTTAAGCTATAAATATTAGTAATAAAAACTTATATTATTTTAGTTAAAATTTGCTAGCAAATTAATTACTAAGTCTAAAATTTTATCCAAAAGCAACAAAAAGTTTAGTAAAAATACATATTAAAATATTGAAATATATTGCTACTAAGTTTTTCAAGCTTATATAATTAAAAACTTAAACCTTTTTAATATTATATATATATATTCTCTTTACCTCTTTAAACATAATTTAGCCTAGTAGTTGCTCTGATTTCAGTACTTTCTTTAAATTTTGCAATTAGTAGTATCATTATCTTAATTTCTAAACCCTATTTTAGTACCTAATACTATTTTTTCTTCCTGACTATACCTGCTTTGTCAATGGCAGTAGGTTGGTATTCTTTTGACTCTATAAACATCTATATTTTCTTCACTCTAGCAGGATCAGTTAAAAATCACACTATCCATAACTTAATCTTATTCTCCACCAATCTCTATATAATGGCTATTGCTAGAAAATGTGGTTTCCTCCTTAATTTCTATCAATATACTCCTTTTCCTCCTACTTATATGTTTTTATTAACCGCTCTCTGCTTTCTTATTTAATTTATTTAGTATAAATAAAACACTTGGGCCTATCCGTTTTCAAGAAAAAAATAGTATAGATTTACTTTATTAGTAGATCCATAAATTTTAAAAATTTCATTACATTTATTTATTCTGTTATAGTTTTATTATACTTTGGGGAATAACTACAAGTTTACTTTGTTTCTTAACCGAATATTTAATTAACATATATTGTGACCTGTATGCTGCTTAAAAAGCATTAATTTATAAATTCAATTATTTTTTACCATCAAACGATTTATTTATTGAACTATAATCTAATCTTCAAAAAATTATTGAAATTTTATTGGAAAATCTTACCGTTTGAAATTTTTATAAAGTTTCAATAGTTCAATTTTATATGATTAACATAAAGGATGGATGGTAAGATAATCGTAATATACCTATCAAAATACGAATATCCCACCTAAACTTTTATATGGTTAAAAATTAATAACCAGTTGTAAATAGTTTTTAAAATTTTTATTACATCGGGCCATGTACTTTAAAGCGTTCTCTTTATTAAGTTTGGTGTTGAGCACTGTAACAGCTATATGTAAATCCAATTATTCTCTTACTTTACTTACCAATCTATAATAGATGAAGTTAGTTCAGATTTAGACCCCGATCAGTTCCATTACCTCGACAACCGTCTTACCGGTACTTGGTATCAACCTACCGATGTACTGTATTTAACTTTACTTACTTTCTAACGTTAACTTTAGGCTCTTACCCAACCCGGTTCGATCTCTTATATTTCGTATTTAGAATTCGATCAAGATCTAAGTTTCTACAAACAGACCAACCGCAAATGTAATGCACAGGCTTGTATTTTAAGTTTACCGGCACCTACTAAGGGTAGGTACATAATGAGGAAGTTAAAGTAACTTATACATTATATTATACTTTTAACATCGAATATTTAGATCTTCCGATCCTAAGAAGAAAGGGTTCAAATTGTCTTTGAATTCGGTACCAAAAGGTAGTAGCGACGAATCTTTTAACGCTAACTTCGCTAAAAACGGTACCGTGTTAAAACTGACTAAAGACGGTAAGGAAGTTGAACTTTTAAAGAAGGACGTGGGATGTGATTTCCCAGCTACAGTTGATATTTGGTAAGACTTTATAGTCACATCCGTTGTTAACTTTCAAAATAGCGGTGAAAACGTAGGTTTCAGTACCGTATGTGCACGTGATCATAGGTGTAGGGTTGCTGGTAGGGTAAGTCGAAACTGTATAACTGTTTAAATATGTTAACTTTTAATTTTAGTTCCTTACCCCATGTACCGAAGATAGCCAGTGCGACGTCAAAACTTACCAATACTACTGCGACAAGGTCGACAAGGTTTGTAGGTTCGTTAGACCGGAATCTATGAAGAAGGAAACTTAAGTTACTTCAAGATAAAGCTGTTTCAAATAGAGACACTTATTGGTAGTATAAAATTAATAAATGTTTCAGGTTTCTATAACAGTTGGTGGTTTAAATAAAGTTAATATATCTAAAGTTATATAGTTTATAGTTGTTACTATAATCTTTAAGTTGACACTAGTTTTAAAATTTAATAAAATAGGCTGTAAAATTTTGATTTATTTTTCATATTATAAGAATTAGATCCTAAAAGCAAACTTATTATTTAGAATTTGTAGAACACTTTTATATAAAATGTTATTTTTCTTTTCAAAATTAGTTTATATTTGAGTTATTTTTATTGATTTTAATTATTTATAATGTAATTGACAATAAAAAGGTAAAGCATAATTTAAAAAGATTTCTATATTGATGTTAAAAGTTATTTTAACTAAATTAATTAATTGGAAAAATAAATAGAAATTAATTAAAAAAACTAATCTGTCAGCACTATTATTATAAAATAAATGTAAACTATACTAAGTAGATTATTTAGTTCAAACTAGTACAAATATATTCAAAAGTTTAAAATTTTAACTATTGTTATAAATTTATATATAATATTTTTTTAAATATAAGTAACATAATTTTATAAAAATTTAAAGTTAAATATATTTAATGATTAGCATTAAAAATATTAATTTTTTTTAGTAAAAGTTTAAAAAATTCTAATAAAATTTAAATTAAAGCTATATTTATATTAGAAAAATATATTTAAATTAATATATTTAAATATTTATCTATATTTTCTTAGGATATATACTAGTATATTACTTTATATTAGTATTAATATAATATATTTTTTTTGAATTATTTTTTTTAAATTATAAAAATAGTATTTAATAAAGTAATATAATTTTTAAAGCTATTTTACTAATTAATTTTTTTTTAGTTTAATAATAGCTTTTTTTAAATTTTAAATTTTAAATATTTATAGCTTTTTTAATAGTTTTTAAATTTAAGTATTTATAATACTTTAAGTATAAAATAAAGTTTAAATATTTATTAATATTAAATATATATATATATAATATTTAAGTTTAGCAGTTTAAAAATTAAAAAAATTATTTTAGCTATATAAATTAATATTTTTATCATAGTTTATAAGTATAATATACTTATTTTTATATAACTTTACTATTTTATAAAAGTTAAATTAAACTTTTATCTTAATAACTTATATTATATTATATAAAAAAATAGTAAAAAATAAAACTATATTAATATTATTTAAATTTATATTAAAATTTTATTCTTTTATCTTTATTTTTTTTAAATATTTTTTTTAAAAGTTTTTATTTTTTTATTATTTAATCAAGTTAGTAATAGTTTAATTTTTTTTAATAAATATTAGTTAGTTAATAAAAATTTAAATTATTAATAGTTTATTTTAAAAAGAAGGTAGTAAAAAAGCTTAAAAATTTAATAATAATTTAGTTTTATTTTTAATAAAATATATATTAAGAGTAACTAATTTTTAAACATTTATAATTTAAAAATATAAAGTTACTTTAGTTAATTTATTTTTTTTAAAAACTGTAATAGAAAAAAAAATTAAAAAATTAAAATTAAACTTAAAATAATTTTAATCTTAGTTTTACAGTAAATAAAGCCAAAAAACTTAGTATATTAGCCAATAAAAAAGGTAATAATTATTTTATTATATTTAGCAAAGTACTATTTAACAAACTTATAAATATAGTTAAAAGTTAAGTAGTTTATACTAGTTATTTAATAGTAAATTTTAACAATTAAAGCATAAATAGTAGGGTTATTTTTAGGGATAACCTTAGCTATATATATATAAATTATTAAAAACTGGAGAATAGAAGCTTCAAGCATATTTATATAATAGACTTATCTTAAATTAACAGAATTTCTTTGTTTTTACATTTAAAGTAACCATTAATAAGATTATTATATCTATAGTATTTAGTAATATTAGTGACATCAGACCTTTCTTTCACTTCTATGAAAGAAAATAAAAGTAAATAGAGCTGGGAAGTTCTACTTTAAAGACAAAGTATGGGACTGATTTGCTAATTAGGTTAAGTTTGGAGGCTGTTGGTTTTTCAACTTCCTTAAGGAAGGGTGAACATTCTTACTTCTTGTTAGCGCTTACTGTTGGAATAACTGACAAGCTAATTGTCTAAGTTGAATTAAAATAATTTACTTGAGGCTTCACAGAATTTGAACATTTTATTGTTAATAGGAGAAAGTTGGTATACATTAATTTTGAATTCGGTTTTATATAAAAATTTCTAACTTAAGAAAAATAAAATTTTGTCAAACATTAAATACAAACTATGACCTAATAATTGTTCTAAATTTAAATTCATTTTGTTCCTTTAGAAGTAAGTTATATAATACTCTAATTTAGCAACGGCTTTTAATAATTTTATGTACTAAGCTTACTCTAAATGCTATTCCTCATATTTTTACAAATCAACACTTTTATAATAGGAATTTAAAATCAAAAATAAACAGCCAATTGAATCCAGCTTTATAAACTTGATTTGAAATAAGATACTGTATTAAAGCTTACTAATGAAAATTTAAAAATTCTAAATTTAACATACTTATGAAGGTATAAATAAATAGTTTGTCAGTGCAAAATACTTTTAATAAAACAATTTTTTAAAAACAAGATGGTGACAATCGGTTTAAATTTAGAAGCTACATCGGAATCAAAATTGGATTTTATTTTTCCAGTAACTTTAAATATTAGTGAAAGGATGATGAGTCAAGGTGACAATCAACTACTGTTTATAAAACCATGTACTATCCAATCCAACTACAACCTTAAACTTACAACCGAAGAGTTTACACAACATTACTATGAAATTAAAATTTTGGATCTGGTTGATAAAGCTAGATTGTATATTGGGTTAACTCATCGTACTGACGATATTGAATTTATTCCAGGTACATTTCTATAAATTATTTCGTTTTTCTAAATTTATTAAAGGCTATCTTGAGACCGATATTTCTTTAGAAGCTAGGGAAGGTAAAGTATTTAATAACGGAGAAATTCAAAACTGGTGCGATTACTTACGCATAAGACCTAATGACGTAGTAGGTTGCTTACTATCTACAAGCAACAGTTCAACTTCACAAACCGAGTTTAAAGTAACTTTTATTCGTAACGGCATAGTTATAAAATCTTACCAACTTCCGACTTCCAACTCAAACAATTTGGTACCTACTTTACACTCTACTGGTTTATGTCAACTTGAATATAATTTCGGTACTTCACCCTTCTTGTATCGCCCGGCTAACCAACCCAGTATTGGACTATCGAAATTAAATAATACAATCGAACTACCACCTTCCTACGAAATTGAAACAGAGCCTTGTCCAAGCCTATCACCACCCAATGATCTATCTTGTCCAAGTTATTCTGAAAAGTAAGTTGATTGCATTTTTTTAAAATATGCATTTCGAATATAACTATTTATTTATTTGCTGTTGGAGTAAATATCATCCTGCTTTAATTTTAGTATTTAAAGTGTATGTCTTATATACTACTATTATTTAGTTTTGCCTATATAAGTTTTAATTGGGTTTATTTTATTTTATTCCCTCTAATGTCAAAATTATATTGTAAATTTTAAATAAATTAATAGAATGCTAGAGAAAGTTATAGCTATCATAAATTAATATACATGTGCTAATTTTGAAAACATTTACCTTTAAACACTGTTAAATCGTATATTAATGATACATTTGTTTACTATTTTATATTAAAAGTTATATATATATATATATGAAACATTTTTTCAAGTTTACAACTATGTTTTGGGTAAAAATTGAAATAAAGTGGCTAGAATTTATATAATTTCAATTGTCAGTAGAAAATTCAGCTTGGAATATGCAGTTTATTTCAGAATCATTTATTTTTTGAACAGATTACTAAAGTTTAAATCAAATATCTGATTTTAGAAACCAAAGTCTTAATAATATTATTTAATAGCAAGTACTAAGCTATCCAACTTGGATAAATTTTTAAAAAAGAAAATTTTTATGCTTAAATATATATATATGTTAGAACTACTAGTTTTTTATAGCTTGTTAAAACTATTAAAATAGATCAAACAATTAATTTATAAAAGTTAAGATAAATATTTTACAAAAACTTGGTTTTATCCTCTTTAAACTTCTATAATAATAAATCCAAAATTATAAAAAAATACAAATATCTAGGTTAGATTTTTAAAAATTAAAAATATTTTTAATAATGCTATAATAATAATCAATTATATTAAAATCAACACTTTATAATTAAAAGCTAACATAATTTATAAGTAATAAAAAACTTATAATTAGATTAAATATAATTTTATAATTTAGGTTTTTAATATATAAAATTTAATATTAAGTTTGCTAGTTAAATAACAGTACCTTTTAAAAAGCTTAAAGCTAATAGTACTCTATTAATAAGTTTTATAATAATAAATAAAATATGTAGTTTATTATTAAGTTATATAATTATTTATACTACTTAATAATACTTTAAAATTCTTATATATATAACTAAATATACATATCTATAAAGGTGAAGTTTATAAAGTATTTTTTCTTAAAATAGCTAGCTTATACTTTAGCTAATTTATTATATAAAAAAAAATTGCTTTTAAAAATTGCAGTTTTATTTTTTATAAATTAAATAACTTATTTGATTTTATTAACTTAAATTTTTAATAAATTTTGTATTTAAAAGCTTTAAATCATATTTGCTACTTAATAACTTAAGTTAAATATTTTTATATTTTTAAATTTTTGGAATTTTTTTACTATTAAATATATATATATCTTATTTTTTTATTTTAAAGTTTTAAATTTTACTAATAATTAATATATATAAGTTTTATAAGCTAGTAATTACTTACTAATTATTATTTATAAAATTTTATATTTAAAAGTATTAAAAGTTTTTATCTATATATTACTTTTAATAGCTATTTTTATTATAAAAATTAATATTTAAAAATTATATTTAAAATTTATATAAAAATTAAACTTAATAATTATTAATTAAATTTTTTTAATTTTATAAAATTTAAAAAAATATAAATTTATTTTATATTTTTAAATAATAAGATTCAAGTTTAAAATATATATACATTTTTTATTTTTTAAATAATTAAGCAAGCTTAAAATGTCAATTAATTATATAAGCTTAAATATAAGATTTTATTTTATTTTTATTTTATTTATTTATTATTTAAAATATATTTACTAAAGTAAGTTTTTATTTTCTTTTTTAAATATAATATTACTATAATAAATTTGTCATATAGTATTAATTTTTAAAATAATACTTTAGTATTTAATAAAATTTTTACTAAAAAAAATTAAAAACTTTTAAAATAAATAAAAAGTTTAAAAATAGTTAGAAAATTAAAAAGCTTTTTAAAAATAATAATAAAAATTAATAAAAATATATATAAATACTAAAAAAAACCTTTTTAAAATCTGTTATTATTTTTATTATTTTACTTTTATTAATTTTAATATTTATTAATTTAAATTTAATATTTTTTAAAGTAATTATAAGCTAAATATAAAATAAAGTTTAAGCAACTACTATATTTATACTTTTTAAAGCTTTATTTTTTTAACTAAATTATTAATATATTATTTTTATATTAGTAAAAAATTTAAAAAAAGTAAGTGTTTAACTTTTTTTAGCCTATTTATTTTCTTATTAACTTTATTTTATTTTTAAATAATTTAGCTATATTTTAAGTATATATTTTTTATAGCTTTTAGCTTTTAGTATTATTTACTATTTTTAAAAATAATAATCTATATATACTAATTATATAATTTATTAAAAAATATAGTTTTTTCCTTTTTAAGTTTTTATTATATCTTTAACTATTGCCACTTTTAGAAAATATATATATATTAAACATTTAAAAATAAAATTTTATTTTTCTATTATTTTAAATAATAAAGTAGTATTTTTATTTTATATATTAAATTAAATTTAGTTTATAAATTAATAATAACTTTTTATATCTTTTTTCAAATTAGTATATTAAATATTTAAAAAATAAAATAAAATAATTAAAATATTACTTATTAAAAAAAGTTAATTTAAGTATAGTAGTATTTAAATAATTAAATCTAAGCTTAATAATTTATTTATTAAATAAAAATAATAGTTTATATAATATAAAAATTAAAAATTAAAAAATAGTTTACAATTTTAGAAAAAAATTCTAATAGTTAATTAAATAATTTAATTATAATAAAAAATTAAGTTAGTTAAAAAATTATTTATTTAATAAAATTTAAAGTTAAAATAATAAATAAAGCTTTAACTTTATTTTTTAATTTTTTTAGTATTTTTTTATTAATAATACTAAGTTAAATTTAAATACTTTTAAATATATAAAGCTATTTTTTTTATAAAGTAATATAATATAAAAAGTATTTGATTTATATAATTATAATATAATAAAAATGTAAAATAATGCTTATATTTTTTATAGTTAATTTAAAAATATTTTTAAATATAATTAATATTAAATATTATTTAAATTTTATAAAAATATATAAATTTAGCTTTTATATTTAAAGTTATATTTATTTTAAATAGCATAGTATAAAAATAAATCATTTAAGCTTAAAAAATATACTAACTATTTAAGTAGCATTATTTAAGTTTTTATAGCTAAATTATAAAATAAAATATTTTTTCTAAGTTTTTTCAAAAATTTATTAAAAATTTAGTAAGTTATAATATAATAACTTTATATATATATAAATTTACTATTTTTAAAGCTATTATAATTATTAAAAATTATATTATATTAAATATACTTTATTATTAAAAAATTAAAATTAAGTTTTTTAGCTAGTTTTATTAAGTATTAAATAAATTTTAAGTAAAATATATAAATTTTTAATTAAAATTTATAATAAAATCTATATAATTAGTTTAGATTATTTATTTATTTATTTAGAAAATACAGTTAATATAAATTAAAGATAAGTTTTTATAATATTTAGCTATTAATAAATTAGTATTTTAATATTTTAATTTAAATAAATTTTCTTTAAGTATATAAATTTAATTTTTTTAGTATATTATTTACTTTATTAAAATTAATAGTTATTATTAATTATATATATATTTTTTATTTTAGTAAAATTATCAAAATATATTTAATTATTTTTTAAAATACTTTAAAATATATATATATATTATTTTAAATAAAACTATAAATTTTATTATTTAACTAATTTTTATTTTTATTACTTTACTAAAGTTAAAATTAATTTATAAATATATATATTATATAGCTTAAATTATAAAAACTATAAAATCAAAAAATTAATAGCTAATAGATTTAAAAAAGCTATTATTTTTATTATTATATAGTAGCTTTTAACTTAAATTTAAGAAAAAAGATTAAAAAACTTCTTTAAAACTAAATAGTTACTTTAATAACTATTTAAACTATTAAATAAAACTAAAAGAATAATATATTTAATATTAATAAAACAGCTATTTTATAATATACTATAAAATTACAACTAGTTAGTATAATAAATATTATATATTAAAAAAATAATATAATAATAACAAAATTTTATTTTAATATAGTATTTATAGCTAAAATATTATAATATATATTTTTTAAAAGTAATATTTATTTTTTATAAAATTTATTAAAAGTTTATGTATTTAATAAATTTAAATAGACCTATTATACTATATATAATTTTTAATTTATAGCTAATTTACTAACTATACTTTTCTTATTAAATACATTTAATTTAGTTACTTTTAAAAGTAACTAACAGTATATATATATATTAATAGTTATTAAGCAATTATTAATGCTAAATTTTAAAATTTTGTTAAAGTTTAATTTAATAGATACAGCTATTAGAATTATTTTACAATATACTAAAATATAGCATTAAGCTTTTTTAAAAGACAAATAACTAAGTAAAATAAAAAAAAGTGTTTAAAATAAAGCTAGGTATAGTTTAATTAAAAAACAGTAATTAGGTAATAATAAAATAAATGTTTATTCATAAAGTAATAGTAAATTTAAATAATAAATTTATTTAAAAAAACTTTAAAGTTTTAATTATATTATAAAAGTACTCTATATATATATTAAATGTTAAAAGTTAAAGTAAAAACTAAGCTATAAAAAACATATAAGTAAAAAGTTAAAATATACAGTAGAGAAGGAAAAGGAAGAAAATATATAGATAGTTAGGGAACTGAACTATTTGATTAAAGTTCTCTAGCTTATTATTTCTGTATAAAGGTAAAAAAGAGTACTATTATAATTAAACTACTAAATTTATATTGTTTTGTCAACTACAAGAAATAATTGAAGTAGGTAACCAAGCTTTGAAAGGAAATTAGTTCTTTTTAGAAGTTGATAAACTTCAAAACAAATATACTTCCCTATAAAGCTAAGTAGCTCTTGTAGGTCCGAAATAATAGCAAGACTAAATCCAATATTAATACCAAACTAGTTGTATAGTACTGTAGTAAAGAAATTATTACAACGTTGATATTATTTTATACTACAGAATAGGCATGTAGTGGTAAAATCTGGAATAAAGTATGGCAGGACTGTACGGGTGTAAAAGTTTAGAAACCTACGTAGCACCGGACGTTATTTAGTTTAAAAGAACCAGTTAATAAGAGCTTGGGTAGGGTCGAAAAGAACTAGATAAATAAATTTGTTCTAAAAGTTCAATTGCTAATTTAAATTATTAGGAACCGATAAACTAATCTTATTTAAATGTAACTATATAAACTTTTAATACTAGTATTAGTATATTGTAGAAATTAAAAATTGATTAAAAGTGTTAAATTTATATAAACGTATACGTTTATTAGAGTAAAGGAGTAAACTTCGTGCTTTGTTTTATTTAAACTCAAGTTTTAATAAATGGGTTATTTAAATGAAATAAATTAAAAATAAATAATAAAATTTAAAAATGTATACAGTTGTTTTAATTTATACAATAACGTTGTATAAATATTGTACTTATAACAATATAAAAGACCATTAAATAATAATATTTACTTGAATAAAAAGCTTACCAAATCTGAAATATTAAAAATTTAAACTTTAAATACTAATTTAAAATATTAAAAATAGTTTACCTACTTCGTTACTTAATAGAATGGTTTTTAGTTTTAAATGGATTATATTTGATATAAAGACTTCAAAATTTTCTATTTCTTTAAACTGATTTACAATAAATGTAAAAACTTCCTAAATAAATGTAATTGTAAATTAACAACAGTAATTCTATATAGAAATATAAGAACCAAATTTAAATAACGGTCAGTAAATAAAACGTATAGATTTATAGGTACCTAAATAGGAAAATTAAAACAAATTAGGTACATGTATTTTCTCGAGCAACTAAGTTTCAGTTTAAAGTCAATACAACAAGTTCTTAAAACCTACTATAAAAGTTAGTAGGAATTAAATATAAACTAAAAAAGTGACTTGTTTATTATAAATTGGTTAAGTATACATAAATTTAAGACAGGTGCACTTGATAATAAGTATAAGAAAAAATACGAGTATCTTAAGGCTTCGGTGAACCTTAAAGGCTACTTATTATAGGTAGCAGCTTCGCTAACAGATATAACCTGGTACTCCAAAAGTTATTTTGGTTTATAGTGGATAGAGGTTATTTGTAAAGGGTACAGGTATGTAGAAGAATAATTACTAGATATATCGGATAGGTTGAGATATGATGACAGAATAAAACAGGTTAGTAAATATTAAAAACAGTTATTCATAACCAAGACTTAAAGCGTTGTTTTGGAGCTTTAGCTATAGTACGACCTTTTATAGTCAAAACCGGTCGTTTCTTATCACTTCGACTACCTCGAGCCGACGAGTTTTCTCTAGAACTGGATAGTTCCATACACTGTAACATTATAGTCATTTTGTCGACGGTATCCGATTTTCCAGTTATAGCTACTTTGTCGAGTATATCTTCACTATCAACTTCGTTACTTTCGAGTACCTTCTTAGCCATATGTTGACGCCACTCTTGGACGGTACTGAACTGTGAAGACAGAGTACTTCTTAAACTTTCGTTACCGTTCGTTTTAAGAAGTTTATCCATCGAGTTCAACACAAGTACTTTCTTACAGAGGCTAGAGGAAGTATCTTTAGCTTTAGTTTTAAGGTTATTAAGTTTATGCTTGAACGAGTTGTAAGCTTTTGTATCCTCGGACTCACTAGTTTCGTACGCTTTGAATTTTAAGAAGGCAGACATGTCGTAAAGGTATTAGTTACTAGAGTCAGTAGGGTAGGTAAAGTTTGGGACTGTGTTATTAGAGCGATAAAAGAACTGATTTTGGATTGTATTGGTATTTATTGCTTCCTTTGAAATTTGCTATCACCAACTTGATTGCTATGTTTTAACCTTTGCAAATTTGGTACCAATCGAGCTAGATTATGCCTAAATTTGGTAGAACAGTTTAGTTATGACCTAGTTTATTTTGCTTATTAACCGATAGTTATTTATTGTTGAGATACACTTTATTTGTAACCCTCAAAGCTTCAACTCGATATTTTCTATTGGCTCGCTTTCAACTTTAATTGGTAAATTTCAGTCGGTTAATTTGTTAGAAGGCGAAATGCTTTTGACGTAGGGTTTAATCAAAGTTTTGACTCTTCTTGCCAAAATTAGCTCAAACATTAAAATGTGATCGAATTAACTAAGTTTTATTGGCAATTATAAATAGATTTGGCAACATTTTAGTTAGGTAAATCAGTTAAGCTTCCAATTTCAATCTTAAATTTAGAAAAGTATAGCCTTAAAATTTTTACTTTTTATAGTACCACTACAAAAGGGATGCAGCCGAGTACAACTGTAACTAATTAAATACGAAACGGTTGTTTAAGTACCTTTCCCTCTACCGTAACTATTAATGAACTAAAAATTAGTAGTTAATTGAACTTTAATTTAAACGTTTAATAATTTTCCAACTGTATATATTCAGCTTTTCGGTTGTAAAATTAAGCAAACTAGATTTTATAAACTTAGCGAATGATGTTAATGAATTAATAAAGTTTTAAGCAAGTGAAATTTTATTTTAGTTGAGCAGCTGATTTGAAATTTTTAATGCAAGTAGTTTGCTGCGAAACGGTTCATCTAATAACAATTAAATTGGGAAGAACTCAATACCATTACACTACCGATAAGATCGTATTTAATTTATTTAAAAGGGAAGGTTAGTAAACCTATCTATACGTTATCAACTGAAATTTGTACCTTTCACATATATATTTTTTCGATAGGAAACGATGTATTTGAGGCTAAATTTTAATTTCTATAATTCAACTTTTATTTTTAAAAATATAGTTTCTAAGGAGTGGTGACTATTTTAATTTTTAAAACTATAAAGCACCACATTTGAACAAAGTTTAATAAACGTGTTCATAGATTTAAACTGTATCCGTTAAATTGAAGCAATAAAATACTATTTTTTTAAACTAGTGGCGTTGTAGAAAGGGAAAGTTTTCCGATACAACTTGTGCCTGTTAAGTACAAAGTTAAAATATTGATACTGTAAAAATTTATCTAAACGAATAAAAAATAATTAAAACTTTATCTTTTACTAACTTTGAAATTAATAACTACTATATTATATTGAAGCGGTAGTATATTTATTCTACAAAGCTATCCAATAAGAAAAAAACCATTATTAAACTTATACAGCGGGGTCTAAATTGTTTATGGGTATTATTCTATAATTGTGAATAACCAAACTCAGTAATGGTGTTCTTTTTAAAATTGGTTGGTACTTTATATATTTATAAAAATTTATATTTTAAATTTGCTTCATATTTTTATATAATATAAAATATATATGTATAATAATAATTTTAATAATTTTAATAATTTTAATTTTAATTTTAATTAACTTGATTTTAAAATTAGTTAATTTATTTTTAAAATTTTATTTTGTAAACAATTAATTTTCTAAGAGTATCTGTAATTAATAAAACGAATCAACTATGATGTAGTTTGTGTGAAATTAATTTTAAAGTAACTGTAAATTTGTAATGAAACTTTGAAAGTAATCGGGAAACATGCCATTGATACCGGCAACTTGTTAAACGTTGGACAAGATAAAAAAGTAATATTAACAGTTTAATAAATTATATATTTTTATTTCGAGACTATAATAAATTTAAACTTTAGAATTATAAACTTTTAATACTTTCTTAAAATTATCTATAGTTGTTCATTTAGCTAATAAACTCACGTGGTAAACATTACGTTACTTTAATGATCAAAATTAACTCGACTAACTGAAAACCGGTATAAAGGTACCTTCAAACTGTAATAAATTCGTGGTTTTGTACAGCTCTCGATCCTCTCATGATCAAAAGGTATATCAACCTAAACAACTTTTGAAGAAACAGTCGATCCACCTTCATTTTAAAATATATTTAGACTAATAATTACTTTAATAGAAACTTAAGTGATTTCTAAAGTTTAGTCGTGAATATAATTTCAGGTTAGTACAACGATTTCGCTATAAAAATATATTTTTTAATCTATTTATTGATAAAATAGTTATAAAAAAAAGGGTTGCTTATAAATTGAATATTCAACCTTTTCGCAGTTATTTTAAAGTTAGAGCAGCCACCCTGACTCGCAGAAAGTTTTTTAGTTTTACGCCTAAAATTCGGTTTCTTAATTTTTATCAAACTTACTTTATAGGGTAACAAAAATATTGAACAAAAAAACGTAATTTCGAGTCTAAAATCGACAATGTATGTATCAAAGTTCAACTTATAAAAGGCAACGTACGATGAATACAGTTGTAAGATGTACATCCAGAATTGCTACGTTTAGGTAATAAACTTTATCTAAACACCTATAACTAAATAATGTATAGTAGAAATTTGATCTATATTATACTTAAAATTACACGTGCCTTAAACTATAAATCAATATAAATTATACCGTTTTATAAATTATGTAACACTGCTATCGATACTTTTATAATAAAAGTTTACCCTTCTCCATTACTTTTTTCACACCCTGTTATGCTACTTTTAATAACTTTAGTTCGAATACCTACTATTTACCATCCTCTATAAAAAATATCAACTATTTTAAAACGGTAGTAGTTATATATATCAAGCCTAATATTAAAAAATTAAATAAATTTAATATATTAATCTAAATTTATCTTTAATTTTTTAAACTTTGCTTAATTTTTATAATTAACTCTTTTTTTTTCAATCAAAATTTTGCTTTAATCTTTTAATATTTGGCATAAACTGTGTTTAATTAAGCGTATCTAATACTTTTTTATTTACTATCAAATTTGTAATTATACCCTATTATAATATTTATCACCTATTTAACTTTATAAAAAAAAAGAATGCTATGCTTTCATATTTAACTGTCTACATTTTATTACAATATATTAAAAAATTAAAGAAAGGCAGCACTTGAAAGATTTTTTTTAAATAATTAATTCTTATGAATGCTACTTTAATTTAATTTAGTTTATAAAATTAAACGTAGCATTGCAGTAATAAGCTTAATATAGAATTTAATTATCAAAATGAATTAATCTTTTATAAGTAAATCTTAAATTGTATTTTAAAAATATTATGCGTTAGCTTTATGTGAAACTTATATGTATAAATTTAGTCGAAACTAAAACAAATCATATCTACTTATCAGATACATATGATATCTTTGTTTGAACTTTAAATTTAAAATCAAATCAGATTAAAGTTTAGAACGATTTATTAGGCTCTAATTTGTCATTTAACGTTCAATCAAAATTAATTTTTTAAACCGGTTTAAAACTTTTCTAAAATTGATTTCGAAATTAAATTTGTTTTAATATTTTATTTTTTTAGCGTAAAAGCGAAATTAAAATTTTAAATTGTTTAGTGTACACGTTGTTTATACTTTTGAAAATAATACTATTTTCTTTTAGTAAACTAGTATGTTCGGATCTGATTGTGAAGTTTAATCTTTGAAGTACGTAGGGATGGATTGTAATTTTTAAGTTACTTTCGTACCGAAGGTACATTGATAAAAATTCAATTTTCGAAATGTTCCATCTTAGCCTACTTTGTACAGTCCCTCAACTTTGCTTTAAACTCAATTTGTACTTTGTTCAACGTTGGATCAGCAAAAAACTTGGTCATTTACCCCACCTGGTGCAAGCAATTTCATTACATCCAATTATCAACGCTAATGGATTGCTTTGAAAATTTTATACGTTGTAGTTGATGGTAATACTAGTAAATCGGTAAATAGATAAATTTTACTGATGTCTTTAGTAATTAATTGTATACATATATATATATATATATATATATCTCTTGTATTAAATTTAAATAGTACATATTACGTTTTTATAGTTGTAATGGTAGTCTTAAGCGTATGCTTTTAAAAACTAGTTTTGATTGGGTAGCTACTTTTAAGGAGTTATACTTATTGATCAACTATCATTGGTTGTTCGTTTAGGTTGTGCCTGAAGTTTATACATTGGCAACAAACTTGTGTCACAGGGTTAGCAGCCATCCGAAAAATGTATTGTTTTAGAATAGGGGTATTTAAAAAGCTTATACAGCCAAAATTTTAATTTATAAAAAGTTGTCCATTAAAATTGATTTAAGTTTAGCTCAGATTTCATAAATAGGTAGTTGCTAAAAGTAAAAGTAGAGTAACTTATACCAACCATTTTAGAATTAAAAATAAATTTTAAATTGTATTCAAATAAACAAACAAGTGCTTTTAAAATTTGGGTAAATACCTTTAATCATTTATTATTAATAAAAAATGCTGTTTAAATTAATAATTTAAAACTATAATTTTAAGGAATTTTTTTTATAATTTTATTTTAGATGATTAATAAACAAATTTTAAAAATGAAAGTAATGTAATTTTATTAACTATTTTTAAATAGTTAAACTTTCTAAAACTTAATAATTTAAATGTAGTAATTAGTTAGAATATTTATTTCAGTCAATTTTAAATTTTGATTTTTAGCTTTTAAAAGTATTAAATTTTTTTCATAAATAGTATAAACTTTATTTTAAAAAAAAATATTAGTTATTATATTATTCCTATCAAAAATATTGATTTTTAAAAGAGATCTAAAAATTAATAATTTTTAGTTTATTTTAAAAATATTAATATAGAAAAATTTTAAGCTTAGTAAGATTAAATTAATTTAGGCTTAATAGCTAAGTTTAAATTTGACAAATTAATTTTAAAAAATTATATAAATTCTCAAATTTTAACTTACTTAATAGTACTAAGAAAATATTTTATTAAATTTTCTTATTTTTTAATAAAAATGCTAGTTTTTTATATTTATATTTAAATTTTATTTTGTTTTTTAGTTTTTTTAAGTTTAAAAGCTAGTATACTAAGCTAGCTAAAATTTTATAATAGAATTCCCTTTTAATAAATTTAATTTTTTTAAATAATTAATTATAAAAACAAATTTATAAAATAATTAAAAATAGTATATATATATTATATTATTACTAAACTTTATTTTACTTTCACTATTTTTAAAAATATTTTATTTTATAATTTTATACTACTAACTAAACTACTTAAAAATATTTTTATATTAATAAAAATTTTAAAAATAATTTATTTATTTAGCTTATTTAAACTTAGTTTCTTTTTTTTTATCTACTCTACTTAATATTATATTTAATTTAATTTTACTATTTAGTTTAATAACTTTTTTAATTTTATAGTTTTTAGCTTTTTTAAAAAGTATATATATTAAAATAACTTAGCTAAAAACTATAATAGTATAATATTATAAAGTAGCTAAATAGTTAAAAGTTTAAAAATTTTATACTATTAATAATATTATTAAAAAAAAATTTATAAAATTTAAAAACTAAAATATACTTAAAAGTTACTAATTTTTTTTTAATTTAATAGAAAATTTACTTTTATTTATTTTAAATTAATATTTTTAATAATATAGTTTTATTAAAATTGTTTAAAAATTAATTATATATTTTTAAATAAAGTAGATTAGTAAAAAATAAAATATTAGCTTTTATAAAAAGTTATTTATAAATATAAATAAAATAGTAAAAATAAAAATATTTTAGTTAGTTTAATAATATATTAATTTTATTTAATATATATAAAGCTAAAAAGTAGTTATAATTAAATAGTATTTATTAAATTATTTTTTTATTTAATATAATAATAATTATTTACTTATAATTATTATAAGCTATTTATTATTATTAAAACTATTAAATAATTTTAATAAGAAATTTTCTATTTTTTAAATAGCTATAATACTTTTTACCTTATTTAATATATTTAATAGTATTTTTACTTAATATTTATATATAAATTTATTATAAAAAAAGCTTTAATTAATAAATTATAAGCTATTATGTTTAATAAGAATTAAATATAATATTAATAATAATAAAATTTTAAAATAAATTAATATTAAAGTAATATATAAGCTAGAAAAATATAGCTATATTAAAATTTTAAAAAGCTTATTTTGTTTTTTATAGTATATACTAATATATTATTTTAAGTAAATATTAATTTATTACTAATTTTAAAGTTTTTTCTTAAAAATAATATTAAAATATAATATAGTATTTAAAATATTACTTAGCTTAGTAAAATATATAGTTTTAGCTTTATTATTAGTAATAATATCTTAAATATTTAAAAAAGTTTTTAAATATTAAGTATAAACCTATTTTATTTATTAATATTTTTAATATAAATAAAAATTAACTATTATATTTATAAATATACTTTAATATATATTAAAACTTACTATATTTATATTTAACTAAATTATATAATTTTAGTTTACTTTAATATAGTTTTTTTTTACTTATTATATTTAGAAAAGATAACTTTACTATTAAATTAATAATAGCATTCTTTTTAAAAAACTAGTAGCTTTTAATATTTTGAGTTTTTTGATGTTTTTATATTAAATATTTTAAAGTTATTAGCTTAATATAAAGTTTAAGCACTTTTTTATTTTAAAAAATACAAATATACTAATTATTAATATAAAGTTTAAATTTAATACTTTAAATATTAGTAGCTTTACTTTAATTACTATTTTAATTAATATTTTTATTATAATTTATAATAATACTATACTAATTTTCTATTATTTTACTAATATTAA
>JAWQFY010000152.1:0-50242 GCA_037055185.1 Capillidium rhysosporum | reverse complement strand
TAAAAAATGGAATGTTTTAAAAGCAATATAATTATTAAAATTATTATATTAATTTTAGCTTTTTAATATTTATTATTTTTAATTTTATAATTATTTATTTTAATTATAAATATATATATATAAATATAGCTAGTCTTTTTAATTTATTTTTAAATAAAAAAAAGTATAATTTTAAATAGTAATTTTTATTATTTTAAATTATATATTTATTATTATTATTATTTAAAAGGTAAGCTAAATTTTATAATTTTAATTTAATTTTAAACTAATTATAATTAATTTTTTACTACTTATATATATTATTTATTAAAAATAATTTATAATTTAATATATAAAAAGTAAACTTTAAATTAGTAAAATTTTTTATTTTATTTTATTTATATAAGTTTTTATTTATAATTAACTATAATTTTTTATTTTAATTTTTTATATTTATTTAAAGCTGCTTTAATTTTAATTTAAAGTTTGTCTTAAGTTTTAGCTAATTTAAAACTTAAAAATATATAGCTTTTTAAAATAATTTAAATATTTTTAATAAAATTAAAATTTAAAAAGTATATTAGTATATTTATAATAAAAGCTAGTTTAAAATTTTAATACTATTAGTTAAAATATAATTAATTTTTATTTTGAAAGTATAACTACTTAATTATTATATATATAGCTAATAGATATATATTTCTATATAAATTTAATATAACTATTTTAAATATATAAATATATCCTTTTTAATATTTACTATTTTTTAAATATAACTAATTTTAAGTTATTTAAAATACTTATTTAACTTTTAACTTTTAATTTTTTTATTTTTATTTTATTTTATTTATTAAAATTAATTTTAATATTATAATTAGTATAATCTAATCTAAATATATTATAACTTAAGCTAAAAATTACAGTATTTTAGTTAGTATATTAAACTTAACTATTTATTATTTTAACCTTATATTAATATTATTTTTTTATAACTAATATAAAACTAAGCTAAAATATTTTTATTATTAAAAGTTAACTTACTAAAGTATTTAGTAAATTTAACTTATTATTAAAGCAAATTTCTAATTAAAACTTTTTAATAATATATTATATTATATTATTAATATAGTAAATATTTTTTTTAAATAATTTGTCTTTAATTTAACTTATTTTTAAAATAATAATATCTTTATTTTATATAACTTACTTAGTTTTTTTATAAGCAAATAGTTAACTATACTATTAAAAAATATTCTTTTTATTTTAAATAAACTTATATATTTTTTATTTTAAATAAACTTATATATTTTTTATTTTATATTACTATTATAGTATATTTTTAAAATATTAAAGTATAATTAAGCTAAGTTATTTAACTTTAATATAACTAAATATAAATATTAATATACTTATTTTTTATCTAATTATTATAAAAATCTAAAATGCTTATTTTCTATTTAAGCTTTAATTAATTAAGTTATCTTATTTTCAAATTAGCTACTTAATAAATTTTTAACAATTATATTTTCAAACTTTTTAAATTTTTAAGTTTAAAAGTGTTTTTTTAATTTTTATTAGTAATATAAAGTTTATTAATAATATACTTGTTTAATTAAATTATTATTTATTTAGTTTTACTTTTTATTTTTTTATTATATAATAATATTTACTTTTTTTATATATAATCTTTAATAATAATAATAATAATAATAATAATAATTAATAATTAATTTTTTTTTAAATAAATAAAGCTAATTATCTATATATATTTATAGTAAACTTTTATTTATTAAAAGTATTAATATTTAATTTTTAAATATACTTTTAAGATTTTTAATAAAATTATTTTTAAATATAATCTAATTTAGCTAAATAGCAAAATTTTTAATCCATTTTTTATTAAAAGTTTAGTAACTTTATTTTAATTTTCAAGTTTTTTTTAAATTTTCTAGCATAATTATAAAAATAATATAACTAATAAATAGCTTTATATTAGTATATTATAAATTTTTTAAATAATTTAAATAGTTTTACTTATATATTTATAAAGAAAATTTTAATATAAATACTAAAATAAAGTATAAATAATATTAATAAAAGTTAGATAGCTAAAAGAACTATTATTTAATAATTTATTGTTTTTATTTAACAATTTTTATTTAGCTTATTTTATATAAAATATAAATTTTCAATTTTAAAATATTTAAATATAATAAACTAAAGAAAAATTACTAAATAAAAAGTTAAATATAAATACTATTGATTATAATAATTAGAAAAAAACTTATTATAATAAAGTGTTTATATTTTATTAAAATTAATATATATATAAATATTTATTTTAATTTATCTATTTTATTTTATTTTAAATTTTAAAATTAAGCTTTAATTATTTGTAAACTTTTATAACTTTACTAGTTTTATTTTATTAGTTAAAACTTTATTAAATTAACTAATTGTGTAATTTGAAATAACTACCTTTATTTTAAATAAAAGGAAAATAAGTAAAATTAATTTAAATTTTAATGTATTTTTAATTTAATATATTACTATATACTAAAACTAATAGTATATATTGTAATTTTAATAAGTTTATTTACTATAATATATATTAATTAATAGTGTTTTAAAAATAATTCTTCTAATTTAATAAATTTTCAAACTGCTTAGTATAGCAAAATATTACAATTACTAAAAATTTATTTATTTTAAATATAAGCTTTGAGATACTATAAAGTGTAATAAATTACAAAGTATATTATCAATTCTATTTAAAATATTTGGTTTAGACAAATTTTATTTTATTCATATTAGCCAAAAATTAAGATATCAAAGTTAATATAAGGTATTAGTTATATTTATATATTATTATAGGCGTCACTATATACTATGGTTAAGTTTTTCATAAATTAAAATATTTGTAAAAAAATCAAGTTTGATTGAAGTATACCTTTCTTGCTCCTGTTAAAGTATCAAAAGAGTGGATTTATAATCACAATGTATAGTATAGTAGATTTTGGATTGCTTTATTCCTACCTTATACTTAAATTAAGTTTATGATGCTGTATGTATTGTAAAAATAGAGAACAGTAGTAAATACTTGATTAACTATTTGAGCTATAATATGGAAATCAAATATGATTTAGTATCACATATTTGTATAAAATCTCCATTTATCCTATTGTCAGGTTTTTTGACCTACTAAAACCGATCCACATTGGTTTTTAAAGATATTGTAGTGGTTTACTGCATTGTTTACTTGAACGATGTTTTCCCAGTTGGATATAAAATTAAATTTTCGTATAGAATTTAACTAGGTCAAGATATTTGTAGCAAATCGATGATTACATTTCTTGTTTGAAGATAAATAAAACTAAAACGAAGATTTGCCAAAGATTTGTAATCTAAAAAATTGACGAATTTTCAACTTTCAACAGCTCCCATTTAATATCAGTTGGAGACTAAACTGATAACGGCAACACTAATTGTAAACAGTAATGCTTTAAAGTTTACAATTATCGTTACCATATTAGTTTAATCTTCAACGGTATTAAAAATATTACTTATCCTTCTAATTAAAAATGTGGCAAACTTTGTAAGAACGTGCTCTTTGTATTAATTTAATCTCAATCTCAAATTACAGACTCTAATACAAGGTAGTATTTTGCAAATTAAACCAAATTCATCTTTATCCGATATAGTCTGGAACTAACCAAAACAAAAGCAAGACAAAAACAACATGAAATCGACTCATATACGTTTAACTTTACTAGCATATTCACTTTCATTCATTAAAAGTCACTCATGGCTCGATTGTGTGGACCGACGTCCGGATGGCTCTTGCGGTGGTTACATTCGAAACTACCAAGGTCATGTTGACCAATTGGCTACCTATAAAATTTTATACAAGGATCCTTACACCTCATTATGTGATCCAAGGTTCCAAACTTCACCCGATATCTATGCCCCTGGCTACCCTATGGCAAAAGCTAAAGCGGGTGATAAATTGATCCTGGATTATTTGGAAAATGGACACGTTAATTTAGATCGTTTGGCACCTGACAACAAACCTCATCCCAATTACTTTGCTTTGTATACCACCGGTAAGCCTTATAAAGGGGATTTACAGGATGGATCCCAACTTTTGTTACGTAAGGATATCGAAGATTTAAATCCGTTGGTTAAACTACCGTTCGATGACGGTGAATGCAGCGACATCACCTATTTTGGACGTAAAGGGCCCACCCCGTGTATGGCCAACTATAAACTACCTTCCAACTGGGAACCAGGGATCTACCAGATCGTTTGGGTTTGGCATTTCCATCGTGATCCCAATGCGGGAGGTGAGGAGTACACCAGTTGCTTCGATGTAGAAATTTTAAGTAACGATAAGTACGAAAACCACAAGAAAGCTTATTTCAAACCCTACCAACCGTTGGGTCATGACCAGCCTGAACCGGTCGCTGAAACCAATGTGAAATGCAATGAGAAGAGTTTTGATTCCGAACTGTACGTATGTCTCAACGAAGGTAAAACTTTGTGTCCAAAAGGAAGCAGCTGGTGTAAGAATCAGTGTTTCAACCCTAAGGATTTTCAGTGCTGCTTCGATAAGTTCCTACTGCCCACTAACCAAGGTTGTCAACTCCTTGCTAACCCATTTGAAAAGATAGCCGGATTACTATAATTTATACTGCATTATAACTATAATATTTAAAACTTCTTATACAATTCCACAATATAGAGGTTGCGTACATAATAAACATTTTAAATTGTTATTAAAAATTAAGTTTTAATTAAAAATAAAAATTAATCTTTTACCTTTAATTTGAGAAATTAAAAAATTAAAACCACAATTTATACAAATATAGATATCAATACATTCCTATATTATATATATTTCCTAATCACTTATTTTATAACCCCATCAACATTCCTTAAAGTATCAAACATACTTGCTAATTTTTAAATTTTGGAGTAAAACTTTAGCAAAATTATGTTTTATTCTTATCTAGTTTAAACTTTATAGTTAATATAATTATTAAACTTAATATTCAAAGTATATTTAAAAAATTATTATTTAAAATTTGGTATAAATTTACTAAATTTCCAGGTTAAAAGAAATTTATACAAATTATATTATTATTATTGAAAATTTTAATATTAATTTA
Source organism: Capillidium rhysosporum (assembly GCA_037055185.1). NCBI lineage: Eukaryota > Fungi > Entomophthoromycota > Entomophthoromycetes > Entomophthorales > Capillidiaceae > Capillidium > Capillidium rhysosporum. Next base: position 45,095 of record JAWQFY010000152.1, on the reverse strand, counting down.
TAAATAAATTTAATTCTATTTTAACAAACTTGAAATACTAAATTATACTTTATTTTAAAATTCTTAAGCTAAAAAAATATTTTTAAATTGAAATAAATATTTTTTTATAATATTTAATTTAGCTTTTAAAATAAATTGTTATTAATAAGAACTTTTCTAACTATTTCAAGTTTATTATAAATACTTTACTTTTAATTAGAAAAGATATATTTTTATTAAATAATTAGTATAAATTTTAATAAAAAATAAATTTATATAGCTATAAATATATATAACTTTAATTAAGCTAATATACATTATTATTATTTTAGAAAAATTACTACTAAAATTTTATTTATTTTTATAGTAAGATTATTAAATTTTAATTTTTTTAAGTAGCTAGTATATTTTTTAAATCTTTTTTTATATATAAAAAAACTTTTAGCTTAAAAAATTACATTTATATTACTTTAATTATATTTATAGCTTTTATAGCTTTTATATAAAAAGATAAAATTATTATTTCATAACCTTATTTTAGTATATATATTAAAAATATATACTTTTTTTTTAAGTTTAAAAGAAAAAAATATAGCTTTAAATAACAAAAAGTATATTTATAGTTAACTAAAGCTTAAATATTTATTGTTATTTAGTTATAGTTTTATTTAACAGACTTTTTATATATTAGTATTTATAGCACAATATTTTTAAAATATTAGAAATTAGTTATTTATTAATTACTAACTATATTTTTTTTAAAACTTTAGTAAACTTTCCATATATTAGTATATATATATATATAATGCTAAAAAAATATAAATAAGGAATATGTGCTAATTAAGTATAGTTTTACTTACAATTAAATATATATAAATATGTTAGATTAACTGATAAAAAGATTAAACCTTATTTAATAAACTTTAAATATTTTTGACTATATTTGTTGTATATTGTGGAAACTTTAAGTTTTAATATAAGATAACTATATATAGACTTTAATATTTGAATTTCTACTTACTCCAACTCAAAAACATTTACAGGAAAGGCTAGCTCTTTCTGTTAGGTTTTGAAATAGAAAATAAATAGATATGTTAGTCCTTAGTTAATATAAAAGGTATATTAATGCTCTGTAGTATATTGATAAATTAGCTTACAAATATATCCTTAAAATTCTAACTTGTTTTTAATTAATATCTTTTCACTATACTTTTTGGTGAATTTAATTAGCAAGTTTAATTGATTTTCTCATTTGTATAGATAAAACAACCCTATTTTATACATCTTTCAGGTCAAAACTTAAATTTTTTCGTACCACTTACGTCACTTACATTAAAATTATAGTTTAAGAAATTTCAAGGAAGACAAGATATCTCTTGAAAGATTTTCTAAATTGTACCATTATAAACTCTATGACAGGAGGCTTAAGTTTAGATAACTTCAACAAAATTACTTGTACTAGTAGCCAACATCTCAACACTTTCAGTTTAGATAACAATGACAATAGTAGTAGTACTAAAGGGAACTTGGAATTCGATTATAAGAATTTACCAAAGAAGCTTAAAGAGAAATTGAATATTGAATCTAACTTTAATATAAGTAAGAACTGTAATTTATGCTATTTAGTTTTTAAATGAATTACTTTTTATATAGTTAGCGAAGATGAATTTGACCAAGATATTTTAACTTTGATGTTTGATAGAAGTGTTAAAGGATACAGTTTACATTCAAAAAACAATTTAGAATTGGAGCTAGATGCTAATTTAACTATGGTCTGGTTTTATATCGAAAGTAAATTTAAGTTATTTTACTTGTTTTATTAAACCAGCTATTACATTTTTTTAGAAACTTTAGATCTATATAATAAAGATATTTTGAAGTTGGAAGGATTTCAGTTCACATTTAGAAGTCTAATAGATATTCTAAGTTCTACCAAGCTAAGTACGAATCATAAACGTTCAGTAAATTCAACAGATGGTTCAAAAGGTAGTTTAAGGTCTAACAGTCATGAAAAATCATTAAATTCGGAGTCAGGTTCTGGTACCAGTTTGAAGAAGACTATATCTACACCTCACGATAACAACGAAAATTCACGTGATAATAGTAAAGATGTACGCAAAGATCAGCTACCTCTAATTATAAAGGCATTGCTTTCGCAACTTCTGTCCACCTTCCCCACTCCCATGTTTCAATTCACTGTTAACGGTAACAAGTTAAATTTGGGGGAGGATACCGGTCTAGATACAATTTTAGAAAGCTTAGAAAAAGAAGGTCAATATCCGCGAGCTGCTTACTTAAGTTTAGTTTGGTTCGGGTTAGACCGATGTCGAGTAACTTTACTAAAAAGTACCAATGCCAATTTACGATTAGTAGCGTTAACTTTAAGCTTACGATCGGCATCCAACTCCAACCAGGCACGAGATTCCTTTCAATCCGTACTGAGCAACTGTACTTCCGACGATATCTACATAGAAGCTATACTAACCTACATATACTTGGATGCTTGGCTACCAGTCATGGAACTCGAGAATTTACCCCTCACCGATAAACTTTTGACTGCTATCTACAGGCTTACTAGACCTGAATTGAACCAGTTCTTAAACAAAATCACTCCTCAACTTATTGAGCAAGGGAATATTGCTGGTCTGTTGGTTACAGGTATATTCGGGGAAGAGGGGTCTAGCCTACTACAGAACTACCTAAACCGTACTAACGACCTTCAGTCGGTTGCCTTACTTTCGGCTATAACGCTACCTTTCTACCAAAATATGAGCTTGCAAATCGAAAAAGCAGCTGTTGTCCAGCACCGTACCAAGTTTATTAACCGAGTCATTGAAGGTTATCGAACTCTGCTAGATCGGTGGTACAGCTTCGATTTAAGGGTAGAGTTCGATACTCAAAGGTACAAACTACTTCGAACCTTCTCCAGCCAGAAATCGAATTCTAATTTGCCGATGGCTTCTATTGCCGTTCGGTGTAATTTCTGTAACTTGGCGGTAGGACCAACGATGGAAGATTTAAATTCTAATAGTTATAACAATGTAAATCATTCCAACTCTTCAAAGATGCGCAGGGCTTTAACCAATACCAACTCCAGCCTGCCTTCTTTACCTACAAAATCTAATTCGATGCCCGGATCTAAAGCGTATAGTAGTAAGGTACGTTTTTATGTTTTTATTGGTAGTTAACCAGTACATCTACTTAGCCTACCGTTTGTCCCAAATGTGGAAAAGCGTTACCCCGTTGCGCATTATGTTTACTGCATCTGGGTTCCCCATTGGATCCGGCACACCCTACCTCCCTTAACCACTTTTTACCTCCACCTCCCACTTCTACCACTAACAACAACTATATATACAGGTCGAATACTACCACCAACTCCACTTCCAACCCTACCACCACCAACTCGGCAGTGCTTTCACCACGTAATCGGTTTGAAACCCTTAAACCAAGCTTATCAGCCGGAGCTGCTCACCCCTCAGCAGCTTCCTCTAATATTCTTACCACCAACACCTTAAATGGAGATGGGATAGGGAACGGGAAGAAGGAAGTTAAACAAGAAATTAATCGCTTTACACATTGGTTTACATTGTGCACGGTGTGTAGGCATGGGGGACATCTACATCATATTGAAGAATGGTTCAAAAGGAATTCACAATGCCCAGTGGTCGGATGTTCTTGTAACTGTACTAGTTTTTAAAAGATTTTTACAGTATTTTTTGGAAGGAATTGGCTGAGTTGGTGTTTTTCTTATTTTATTAACAGTATAGAAGTTTTGGTTACTTTATAACCTGTAACCTTCTATAAACTTAACAGATATAAAAGTGTGATAATTGGCAGTAAAAATGAAGTTTTTAATTGATTTTTTAAATGTTCTATTTTATTTAATTTTATGTTAATACTTTTTAAAGCTTATTGATTAATTCTATAAAAAACTACTACTTTATTTTTTTATATTTTGCACTTCTAAATTGAATTATCTTTTAATAATTTGTTTAATATAAATTTATTTTTAATTGCAAGCAAATATATTATATAGAAAATTTTAATATATATATATATAATTTTGATTTTGATATTAGCTTTAATATAAAGTAACCTGATTTAAAAAATGATTATTGATATTATATAAGTAAAGAATCCTAAAGGGTATAAAGCAAAATCTTAAAAAAGGGTTAAATCTGCTATAAAGTTATACATTAATATAAATATTTTTAAATTTAATACAAATTTATTAAAAGTAATCTTTATATTAAAAGAATATTATAAGTAAAAGAAAAATAGACTTTTATATAAAACTTATTTTTTTACTTTTAAAGCTTTTATTAATTTTAGTAAATTATTTAGTTTTTTTATTTCTAACTATTTAATAAAATTTTAATATATTTAATATAAGGTTTAAATATATAAATATATAATAGTAGTAGTTAAAAATATATAATATACCTATAATTTATTTTATATAATCTAAAACTTTACTAAATATAAAATGTATTTTAAATAAATAAAAATTATATCTATTATTATATTTTTAAATTTCAGAGTTTTAAATATAATTATATTATAAAAGCTATTTAGTTAATGAAATCTAAATTAAAATTAAATATTATATTTTTATATAAAGTTTATTAATAGCTTTTAATTTTAATTTTAATTAAATTACTTAAATTATATTTAAATTATAAAGTTTAAAAGTTTAAATATTTTTTTAAAAGTTTAAATTTATTTATAATAATAAGTTTAAAATATTTTATTAATTTTAATTAATTTAATACTACTTATTAATTTAATTATTAATATTTATTTATTTATTTATTTTAACTAATTTAATAGTAACTTATATATTAGTTATAGCTAAAAGTAATAGTATAAAAATTATTTTAAACTAACTAATATTTATTATTATTATTAATTATAGCTAAAAATTAATATTAAAAAAATATTTTTTATTATTAATTTTCTAAATTTAGTAAAATTATTAAATTAGTATTTATTTAAATATTTATTATTATTATTAGTTAGAGATAATTTTATATAATATATTAAACTTATTTTAGCAACTTTTTTATAAGTTTGTAAAAAAATTAAAAATATATAATTACATATTCTATTATATAAAGTTAAATAAAAAAATTATTTTAAAATATTTATTATTATTTTTTTTTAAATATAATTTATATATAAATTATTATATACTAGATTTTTAAACTATTTTATTTTATTTTAGCTAATAACTTTAGTTAAAAATTTACTTTTATTTTTTTTAAATATTATTATAAAATTTTAATAACTTTATATAGTTATTATTAATAGATTTTATAAAATATTACTTAGTATTTTTTATCAAATATTTTTATAAAGTTTAACTTTAAATTTTTTATTTCTATACTTTTATTACTAAATATTTTTAAACCTTTATAAAAAAAATATTATTTTATTAAATTATTTTGTAAACTAAATTTAAAATTTTTAGTTAAAATGGTTTACTTATATTTAATTTAGTTTTTTTATTATTATTTTAAACTTTAAATATACTAAATTTCTTTAAAACTATTAAAAAATAAAATAAAATTTATTAAAATATTTGCTAATTTTTATATATTAGTAAGCTTTATTATTTTTTTAATACTTTAGTATTTTATATTTATAATATAACTTTACTACATTAAAATGCTAAAAATTTTATTAATATATTTTATTTTATTATTATTTATTTTTAAAAGCTTATTTTTATTTATTTTTTTATAAATTATTAAAATTTTATTTATTAGCTTAACTTAATTTTATACTAAGAATTAATATAAAACAACTTTTTTTTTTAAAATATATATTACTATATAAAGTTTTACTTTTATTATTATTTAATTTTTCTATTTAATAATTTAAATTTATATTAACTTTAAAATTAATATAACATTATAGTGAATTTTAGTTAAATAGTAAGTATTAATGATTAATTGTATTAATATAATTTATTAATAATATTTAATTATAATTAATATATTAATATTATTATAATAAAATTATAATAATTATACTTATTTAATTTATTTTTTATATTTACTATAAAGGTAAAATAAGATAATTAAAATAAATAAATTTTAATTTTTTACTTTTTAAGTTTTATAATTTATATTTAAAACTATTTTATATAATAAATATTAATTTATATATTTGTTGCTTTTATTTATTATATTTTAAAATATAGTACTATAATAATATTATAAATATATAATAAAATAGTAATAAAGTATTTAATAGTAAATATAATAACAAAAAATTAAGCTAATAGCTATAATTATTTTTATAATTAAATATATATCAAAAAATTATATTATTATATAATATATTTATATAGTTAGTTTTTATTTAGAGTATATTTAAAAATATTTTAAAAAATATTTGCTTTATAAAACAAGTTTTTTTTTAAATTTATAATTTTTATAATTTTTTTTTATAATAAAAAGTGTTATAAATTAATATATAATATTATAAAGTATAAAGCTATATAAATATTTCTTTTTAACTTTACTAGAAAAATATTTAAGTGTTTATAAACTTAAGCAAGTTTTAGATCTTAAAAATATAATGTTAAAATTTTTATATTTAAGTTTTATTAAAATTATTTTAAAAAAATTAGCTTAAATTTTTTTTAAACTAAATATATATTATATTAACTATTTAAATTTTAAAGTTATTTTTTTAAAAGTATAAAATATTTTAATTTATAAAATTATATTAAATATATATATTATCTTTACAATTATTAAAACTATTAGTATTAAAGCTATCTAAAAAACTTATAAGTAACTATAAAAATTATATAACTATAAGTTATATAGTTTTAAGCTTTATAATTAATTAAATTAATTAAAGCTTATAATTTATAGCTAATAGCTATAAATTATAAATTAAAAAATAATACTTAAATAAAAATAAACTATTTTTCAAAACTATAACATTTTTTTAAATACTTTTATTATAAAATAATATTTAATTTAAATAATAATATATATATATATTGTTTAAATATTAAATTTTTTAAATAGGTTTATTTTTAACTACTTTTATTAACTTAATTTTTTTTTCTTTTTTAAAATAAAAAGTAACTACTTTTATTAATTGCTAATTTTTTATTTATATTTATTAAAAATATATAATCAAATTATGTTTTATTTAGTTTTATTTTTAAATTTTATTATATTATACTAAAATTTTTAAAAATTTTAAAACTTATATATTTAAACTTAATAATTTAAAATAAAAGTTTTATTTTTATTTATTACTAAGGTATTTTTAATTTTTTTATCAAATTTTTTATATAAATTTTGCTTTATTTTTTTATCTTTATTTTTTTATAAAGGATTTCACTATATAGTAGTAGGATTTTATCTTCTATTATCCTAATAACTACCTCTTCTTATTTCTTTTACATTATACTAACTAGAAAATCAATAAAATATATTCTTATATTTAGTTAACTTATAATTGAAAATTAAATTAATAAAATAATTAGTTTTAAATTAGTATATATATATATTAGAATTTAAAGTATATTATTAAAAAATATATAATATCATAGTATAATTGAAATATGTTATTGTTTTAAAATTAGAAATATTACTTAAAGATATAGTAGCAAAAAAAATATATATATATTGTCATATTTAACAAAATTGAAATAACCAATAGTTAAAAATAATATAATATTAAATTTTAATATATATGATTATTATAGTATTTAATTTATGCCATATAATTATATATTAAATACATACTAAAATCAAAAGTAACCTTTATTAATGAATCAGAACATCTTAGGAAAGTTAGAAAAGTAAATATTAAATTAAAACGAATATATAGCTTGTTAATATACTTTCCCTCTATTCCAGAATTCACACTTATTTCAGAACAAGATTTCAGATGTTACTTCTCACTTATTTTGGAATCAAATACAAATTTTAATTTACGTTAATTTATCACTGTTATTTTAACAAATAGTTATGAAAAGTTTACTTTTAGCAACTTTGAATATAAACTATTATTTTTAGCAAAATCTAAATTTAAATTAATTTTAAAGCAACAATTTTTTAACGTTAGTTTAAATGCAGCTTTAGGTAAATTGTCGGGTAAACACTTTCTTCTCCCCTTACACTACACCTCGATTTATACTGTTGCATATACCTGTTATTTTTATGGTATCTTGTGACGGTGGTAATCGAGCTTCTGTTAGTAAAGATTTTCCTACGGATTTAACTCTTATTCGGATTGTTCAAACTCAATTAAAAATTACTACAATATTAATTGGATACAAAGCAAGATTTTATTAGTTTACGCACATTTATTTTCCGTAATTATAAATTATATAAATCTAGTAATATTTAGTTTCTTAATTAGTATTTGAGTTCGCCTGATGATTCTTATACTAAATTAAATTAATATTTCACAGCTATAAGATAAGATGCACTAATTCGTATTATTTTGAACATCAGTGTACAGCTTTAGGTAAGATTTATAAGGATACACCAATATTTGATAGGAATAACTAATTGTAAATAATCTACATTATTTTGTCGCTTGTAAAACTTTTTATAGCAATTTCTAAAAGCAGGAATGAATGCAAATTCGTTGTTTCCTTATAGCAGACTAGCTTTCAAATTTTAGCCGCAACGAATTCAACTTGATCAAGTTTTTAACTTTTCACGCATAATTTTTAAAGTAGTAAGATCAACTTGTATATACGCCTCCACACTTTAAAAACAACGATTTTAAATATTTATCACTCTAATAAATTAAAGCTATCATTTTTAAATCCGATATTTTAAATATACAATCTTAGCGACCTTTTGCAATTACTATATAAATGATAAGCTCGACATACAATACCGATAAATAAATAAGATAAGAAATTGTTATTAGAGAAACATGAGCAACGTAATCGAAAATTTAAACGCATTCCCAACCAATTTAAGGTACATCGACTTCTTGAGAGGTCAAGGACAAGCTGAGCATAGTTACAGTTTAAACCCAGCTATCAAGTATAGGGACGGTGAGAACTACAGTGCGTTGAACTACCAACAGTTCGTACAGCGTATTAACGGATCAGCTATCTATCTCAAACCTAAGTTAGAGAGTATAGTAGCCGGTGTCGCCGACCCAATCCCAATCGCATTTTTAGCACCCAACACCAAAGAGTACATCATCAACCTGTTAGGTTTAGTAGCGTTAAATTTAGCACCGATCGCTCTATCAGTTAAAAACTCGGATGAAATATTGGCCGCTTTAATAGCTAAATCTGGAACCCGAGTTTTAGCTTATCACCCACAGTTCCAAGCGCAAGCCGATTACATTAAGGTACAGGTACCGGAGTTAAACTTATTGGTGTTACCTTCCGAATCGGATATCGTACCTACCTTAGATGTCGTTGAACCTATATCTAAACGTGAACCTGGTCACAACTACGAAGAAGATATTTTAGCTATTTTCCATTCCTCCGGTTCTACTTCGTTACCTAAGTTAATCAAACTTAGTAACAGGTACGTATTCGAGATGATCCTAAGAGAGAGGGACGAACACTTATCTGAATCCTACCATCAGAAAATAGCTTTACAGTTCGCACCGTTCTTCCACGCCTACGGATTCATCAACTTTATGAAGATTTCAGCTAGGTACTCCTGTTTAGCTATACCCAGTTCGGTACTTAATACTAAGTCGTATCTTGATGATATCACTAACTACCGTATTAACTATTTGATCATCGTACCCTCACTTTTAGATCAGTTAGCGGACTACTGTACCGAAAACAATATATGGGATGCTTTGAAACCTATCGAGTTGGTAGTTACTGGTGGTACTGCCTTACCTAACAAAATGATCCAGAAGTTCGTTAAACAGAACATACACATCCTTAACGACTACGGTTCAACTGAAACTGGTAATTTAGCTGCATCTACTTTGGATATCACCAGTAAAAATTTCCAGCGATTCCATCTGTTACCCCATGTTAAGTATTCCATCATCAACAGGAACGAGGATTTAGGTCAGATACTTATCCACCCCGATGACAAAGGTTTAGCTAACGATATGGTTAAACCTGAAGAGGATGGGTTCTTAATCAACGATATAGTTCAGATATTTAAGGAAACGGATAGCTACATCGAATTTGAAATTTTAGGCAGAGTTGACGACCTTATTATTCATCTTAACGGTGAAAAGACTAATCCAGTACCTATGGAACAGGATATTAAGGCGTTGGATTACGTAGATCAGTGTATCATCTTGGGTAACTCCCAACTTTACAACGCTGCTATCATCGAACTTAGCAAGGACAAATTAAGGGGTAAAAGTTTAGAAAAAGCTCGTGATGAAATATTAGCTCAAGTAGAAGTTACTAACCAAAAGAACCCACAGCATTCTAGACTACTACCTGAACTGGTATATATTCTAGATTTAAATTCGAAATGCAACTGGCCTTTAACAGCTAAAGGGAACTTCAAACGTCACGAATGTAGTAAACTGTTCCAGCCTATACTTGACCAGTTATACACTACTTTTGACAATTTACAGAACTCCAACGCTCAATCCGATACCGGTCGTAACTTTGATTCATTAACTTCCGAACAATTAACGCAGCAGATAGTTAGTTATTTAGTTCAAGTTACCAACAACCCTAACATCGATTTCAACAAATCTTATTTCAACCAAGGTTTAGATTCATTATCGGTAGTAAAATTCTTCAAACTTATCAAACAAGAGTATCCTGAACTCAATCTATCAGTTACTTTAATTTATGAGAACGATACCGTTTACAAATTAACTCATTACAGTTTAAACCAACTTAAGAATAAGGTCGTTTCTATTAAAGATTTAAAGGAACATCAACTGGAAGTGTTCAAAGTGGTGGATACTTATTCCAACTCAATCAACTCGTTCTTAGCTAACAATTCGTATAAAGAGAAAGCGGAATCTGATAAAAGGACAATTTTAATTACCGGTGGTAACGGTAGTTTAGGTTCGTTGTTGATCGAAAAATTAGTTCGTCGTAATGACGTTTCTAAAGTTTACTGTCTCATTAGATCTAAGACCAACCAAGAATCTAAATCTAAATTTGATTCAGTATTCCAACAACGTAGATCTAACGTAACTGATGAACAATATAACAAAATTGAATGTCTTCTGTACGATCAGATGGATTCCCAGTTCGGTTTAGATTCCAACACCTACCAAACTCTTTTAGATAACGTTAACGTCATTTACCACTGCGCTTATAAGATGAACTTCCTATTACCATTATCCAACTTCGATGATTGTATCTTAGCTTGTATCAATTTAGTTCAGTTCAACTATTTAACTACCTTTAAATCTAAGTTCCACTTCGTATCTTCGATTGGTGCTATACTTCCTTTACAATACGGTAACGTGTTCGAAGAAGAAGCACTTCACCCCGAACTTAAAAATATAGATTTCTGTAACGGGTACAATCTCTCTAAATTGGTGTTAGAATTGGTACTCACTAAATTTAATAAGCAGTTTAACGATGAAATATTTATCTACCGATTGGGACAACTTTCCGGTGATAACGAATTAGGTATTTGGAATACGCAAGACTACATGCCTAAATTTATTCAATTGGTCCAACAGATCGGTATCGCTCCTAAAAAGTTCTTCTTCGACTCGATTACTTGGGTACCTATGGATACTACTGTAAACTCGCTTATAGATTTAGCTCTGAACAACGTTGACAACAATATCTTCCATATCATCAACCCTAATCCGGTTCCTTGGCTCAACTTTTTACAAGATTTGAAGGATGTTGGTGTACAGTTCCAGATTGTGGATAACGAACAGTTTGTAGAACACTTGGAAACTATGAACTTCCATTTGAAAGATTTCTTCGTACAACATACTTCTACCTTCTCTACTTTTAAGTTGGAGACCGCTGTTACTAAGAGAAACTCACAAACTGTTAAAGAGATGAAACCAATTAACAAGGAGTTATTAACTAAGTATTTGACTTATTGGAAATCTATTGAGTTCGTCAATTAAGTTACTTGAAGAGTTTAAGTTTTATGGATAAGCATTTTAGTATTAAAGATTTATATAATATTTTTTGGTTATTACTATAGGTTTCATATATATATATATATAACTATATTTGGTATATTTTATTTTTTGAAGTAGAAACTACGTAATAGTTGTGAACTATTACTAAACTAATCAAATCCAACCATTTACATTTTATGCATTAATTTTAGTACCTTTTATAGACTTTTACAAATAATTATTTTAACAATTCAAGCATTAATTGAATAATTTAAATGTTATTATAATTAAACAAAGTTATTTTAACTTAATTTAATTATAAAGTGAAGCAATTTAATTTACAGTTAAATTTTAATTGCTGAACGTATAAAAAGATCAATAATTCAACCTGTTAACGTTAAAATTAGCTTCCAATGTTTCTCCTTGAGCCTTCCAATTATTTCAAAAAATTAACTTAATTATTTAACTTTCGATTTTAACTGCTAATTTATACTTAAGATAATAATCGATTTATTTATTTTAATTAAGCGATCCAATTTAGTTTTAAAATATTCTATTGTTAGATCAGTCAATTTAAATAGTTGACAATTAACTAATTTAACAAATATAGTTGAACTTAACAATACTTATATATATTTACAGATAGTTCTAAAATGGATAAAGCAAATATATATAAAGTACCTTAATAAAGTTAAGGTAGTAAAAATATTATGTATATATATGGTTCTATCAGTACATTTATATATTAAAATATAGTAATCTTTATAAATATAAAATAATAAAAACTATCCTTCAAGGTTTACATTACATTTTATTAAAAAAAATTAGTAGCTATTAAAAATTAAATAAATTAAACTAAAATATACTGTTATTTATTTATTCATTCTATTACTAAAATTCTCTATATAGTTAAACGGAATGAATTGTTTATTTTATTAAATTTTTTTAAAAGATTAAAAATACAACAAAAAAAAACTGTTAAACGTTAATAAAAATAGATTCTTTTTAATATCTAACTAAATTTTCAATTTGATACAGTTGCTAAATATTACTAATACCAAACAATAATGAATATATATTATTCTATATATTGTATTTAAATTTAAATTTTTAATAGATTTTGATAAAGTATGTTAAAACTTTATATTAAACCTTTTTTCTTTGTAAATAACTTTACTTAACTTTATTAAATTTTTTTGGTTTAGTATAGTTTTGTAGAAACTGAGAAACTATTTTAATATTATACTATATATATTTTTAAACGAAGCACAAATATACAAAACTATAATTGGTAAATTTATTAGTTAATTAATTGAAGTAAAAATTAGTGATATAAATTAACATCCCGCCTCACCTAGTGGTACACCCCAATATTTAAGATGCGAAGTGACTCTCAAGAACGGCACTAGTCTATTAGAACAATTAGGGTCTTCATTAAACTTCATATCACAAACTTTATCATTATTCCTATCTATGAACAGTTCCTGAAGCCCATGTTTAAAATCCATAAATGCTGGAGGTACATGTGGTACCACATCGTCGTAATTGACAACTCTACTAAATAATATCGGGAAACGGTTAAACCAATCGGTAAACATTTTGTTACCTACACGTGGTTGACCGTAAGTGTATATCTGTAATTTAGTGAATGGGATATTTAAATACATGTTCAAATAAAGGGTAGCTAGCTGTGCACATGCACCACCTAGGCTATGTCCTACTACCAGCACTTCAAAATCTTTATATTCCTCTTTAGCTAACGTATCTTTAACGGTAGCTAAAAACTGTAGCTTTAAACTATCTACTACGTTTTTAAACCCCAAATGGACATAGCTTTTAGGTACATCGTTCTCGAACTTAGTCTTATCGAACTTAATATTTTCGATCCAGTTGCGGAAGTTGCTGGTACCTCTGAAACTTAAAATAACTTTTCTATCCTCTTCATCTACCATTACAACTGCTTTACTCTGATAGCTCTTATTCTCCATAACTTTGATTAATTTAATGTTCGCTTCGATATTCTTACAAGCTTTGCAATTCCACGATTCTAAAGTAGGATTGGGGCAGTAAGCTACTGCGGCGTAGTTGACGTACCGTTTCGAGTTTTCGATCGTACCGACGTACCCTCGTTTCGGTGATGTATTGATAAAATAAGTGGATGTCGAATTAGTTTCTTTTTGTTCCAACAGATCTAGATATTGATCTATATCTCCTACCTTCTCTCCGAAGGAAGGGTCGTCTTTAATTGGTTCGTTTTTACTATTGATTTCTTGAGTTGTGTTGTAATTTCTTAAACTGTTCTTCTTGTTACATATACTCGTTATTGAAGTTATACTTAAGAATAACAGAAATATATTCAAAGTCGGCTTCATTTTCTTTAACTGTACAATAAGTTTTTCATGGTACGTTAACTATTTATACTTATTATTGAAATATAAAGCCGAAACTATTTTTTAATTATAACTCTACTACTTTGATTGCGATGAAACGACCATAAAATTTAAAATTGTTAAGAACGCTTTATTCCTATACATGGTATACTAACTTTATATAGTTATATTCTTTATTACTGTTTCCTAGTTGTTAGGTTTACGATCTATAGTTTAATTAGCTTCTATTTAGTTAGTACATTAAATTTAAAAATTCATTCCGAGAAATTAAAATTAAATAAACTGGATTTAAAACGAGGTGTAGTGTTTTACATGAGCACCGACGAATGCTCGGTTTTTTACTATTTCTGATTTAGTATAGTAAAATTTAAATAAATAACTGGACTTAAAACGCGGTGTAGTGTTCTACATATGAATACCGATAAGTATTCGTTTTTTATTAGTTCAAATTTAGTATAGTAAAATTAAATAAACTGGATTTAAAATGAGGTGTAGCGTTTTATATACGAACACCGATGAATGTTTAATTTTTTAGCTCGGATTTTGTTAGTATAATAAATTAAATTTTAAAAAACTAGATTTACAATGAGGCGTAGTGTACTTATTACACATGAACACCGATAGTTATCAATTTTTTTGAAAATAATAACGGTGTTTAAGATTTAATTTTAAAGTTACTACTTATAAAGTTGACTACCACATTAAAAAATTAATTAGATAAGTATTCGTCTGGCAGCAGCTTTAAAAAAAGTTAATGAAAAATCAAGATTATTATATATTAAAATGTTATGAAACAAACTTTGATTAAAGTAGAAACACAATCGATATTTAGTTTTAAATTATATTTAAAGTAATTTCGCACTGATTTATTAATTAAAAACTTTTTTATCAATTTAACCGCATTTTAACCAACTAAAGAGTATTTGTATGCTAGTAAATATACGTATGTGTCACTTGTAATTCAAATGACTATCTAAATCTTTCTGGAACTGTTTATTTTTATCTAAATATAAAATTCTTTCAATCCACTATGCATTTTGCCACCATTAATATATTCATTTTAATATTGTGGATAATTGAATCGATCGGATCCAACTTCTATATACCTTTAGTTAAGTTTAGGATCTTATGATTCTAACATTTTGATAAAATTTTAAAGTTTAATTTATTCTTAACCCTTTACGAAAATTGACAGCTATAACTAATCAACCACAAAAATCTTGATTGCTTAGTCTGAAATTGTGTAGGCGAAGGTGTGATGGTAAATATGGGTATCTAAATATTAAACGCGAAAAAAGTAGCTTTTTTTTTAAATAAAGTACGGGCTGGTGTAGCACATATTGGTTAAATTCTACCCTTAGGTAATTTTTATACGTATACGGAGCTCAGGAAGGAAGTTACTACTCTAAAAAATATTATTATAAAACAAATAGAAAACTATATAGAAAATATATAATTTATTTTAAAGCTGTTATTTCCCTCTATAATATATATACTTTATAATTTAATTTTTATTAGGAAGTAATAACTTCGTATACCTCTAAAATACATACAATAAAAAAATTATAAACAAATAACTAAGTTCCTATATACTCTGTATAAGTAAATAAATAAATAAATAAGCTAAAAATTTCAAATAAAAATAGCTTAATTAAAAGGTATAATTAGTTTAAAAATTTTAATAGAAAAAATAATAATAAATAAATAATAGTTACTTTATTAATAAACTGAGTAATTTATGGTATTGAATTTAAATAAATTTTAGAATTGGCAAATTCCGTAAAAGTTTTAAAAAGATAGGCTATACTATAAATTTCAGTACATTATAATTTCAATAGTTCATTCTATTCATTAAAATTTATTGTTTCTTAAAACAGTAGCTTTTTTTAGCCTAATAGATGAAATTTATTTATAATATTGCAAAAGATAAACTTATTAGTAAAATTAATTATAGCATTTTTTTACTGTTCAGGTCTACCTTTTTAAAATTTATGCGAAACTTAATAATGGTAAAGTTTCCAAGAAATCGATGTCAGTAGTTACTTAGTTTATTAACAAAAAATATTTTTTTTAACTTTATTATTATTGTTTTTCTTTCCTATCAAATTCTCCGAACTATATATACATTTTAAATAAACTGGTTTATTTGAAATTTTTAGCTTAATTAATTATTTAATTATTTAATTATTTATTATACGAAAAATAGACCAATCTAATCGTTTATTGCTAATTTTTTAGCTGTATGTATTTCGAAGGTATACCAAACTAGTAATTCCGAATATAAATTAGATTATATAATTTAAATATTATAGGAAGCAGTAACAGCTTTAAATTAAACTATACATGCCCTCTACAGTTACTTTTTTTTAGCTTCATAATTTAGATTTTTGTGCAAAACGAGCGATTATTTATAATAAAAATTTAATTCTCAATTCATTGTAAATCACTATTTTAACCGATTTAAGTAGTAAAATTTATCCAAAATATAGAAGATTACTAAAAACGTATCGCTAATAATTTTAAATATATTGGTAAAATAATTTTAGATAATTTTTAAATACTAAAAAATTTAAATTTAAATCAATTTACAATCGGATTGAATACAGTATTAAAAACTAACTTTTTTATATCTACTATCAAATATAACTCTCAACAAAACATACTTAACTGTACATTTATAAATCTTTGGATCAGTTAAAAAATTGATTTTGAACTGTTATATACATTAAAATGTAAACTTTTTCAATTTTTAATAAAATGGATAAATTTATGATAAAAATATATAAAGTAATTAATTAATATAAAAATTATATATTTTTAAACTAACTTTACTGCTTAAAATTGACTTTCCTTTATTATTCGCAACCTGGAAATGGCTTCCCTAAAGAATCAATCCCAAATAGTTCCCTTTACTAACTCCACCTCTCAACATTTTTAATCCATTTATTTTATTATTCAAATATTTGATTCTCCTGATATTAGCTGTCTAATAATAAGTGTTTATTAATAATAAAACTTGTGTTAAAAAAAATAAATTTATAACAAGTTAATTATAAAATGATACAGCATTTTAGTATCTTAAAATTATTTAAATTATAAATTTAAACAAATATAATACCTTTTTTAATTTTTTTTAAATATTAATTTTTTGAATTTATTTAATTTTTCAGCTTTCTATATATAATTTTAGAAGACTGCTAAAGGATAACAATTCTGCTATAGTAGTTTGTAAGATAATAAAATTATACTGATAACTATTTACTATATTTAGAATAAAGTAAAAATATAAGTATAAATTTCCACTATTTTAATTTATTTAAATTAGAAGAGAAAATTTTAATTATTACAAAAAATTTATATTTATATAGTTTTTTATTTAATACTTTTTAGAAATATTTTATTATAGCTAATATAATATAATAATTATAAAGCCAGATTTAATATAAAATATACTTATAAGCTTAGTAATATATATATTAATATAAGTAATTAGTTATTATAAATAATTTTTGTTTTAGTCTACTTTTAAAAATATATTTAAAAATTATACTAATAATAATTAATTTAAACTATTAAAATTTATAACTTATTATTAAGTAATTAATAACTAAAGTTTACATAACAAATTATTATAACCTATATGTTATTATTTAAATTAACTATTAAACTAACTTAAAATAAAAGAAATTTATTATATTTATTTTTAACTTATTAATATTAAGTAAATATTTTAATATAAAGTAATTAATATCTTTTTTTTAATTTAGCTCTATTATTTTTGAATTATTAAGATTAACTTATAGTTACAATATATTAAATTTAAATAATAAGTAATAATTTTATATTATTTTAATATTATATACTATATTTAAATTTTACTTTACTATTTTTTAAAAAGTTATTATAATATTAGTTAAAAGATTTAATATAAGCTTTTATTTTTAAATATTAATAAAAAAATATATAAAATAGTAATTATAATAAAATTTTAAAAAGTAAAAAAAAACTAAATAAAGTATTTTTATAATATAATTAAAAAAATTAAAGTTAAAAAATAATAAATTTTAATTTTAATCTTTAAATATAACTAATTAGTATATAGTTAATAAATTATTATTTATAATTTTAATTAAAGCTATAAAAAAAGTTAACATTATTAAAATAATTATATAAAGTATAATAGTTTATTAATTATAGCTAATATAATTAATTTTTTATTAAAAGCTATTTTATAACTTAAATAAAATAGAAAAAATAAAGCTAAAATAAAAATATTTTTATATTTAATATAAATTAACTAATTTTTAGCTTATAATTAAATCTATTAATTTATTAATTTTAAAGCTGTTTATATTTAAATAAATAAGCTTTTAAATTTTTTTAGCAAAATTTTTATATTTTTACTAAAATTAAAATTAAAGCTATAAAAAATTATTAGAAATATTTAAGCTAATATTTAGCTTAGTAAATCATATAATTTTAATATTATTTTTAGTAATAAAACTTTAAATATTTAATATAAAGTTTTAAATTCTAAATTTAAATTAATTTTATATAACTAAATTATATAATTTTAATTAGCTTTAATTTAGTTTTATATTTATTATACTAGAAAAAACTTTTTACTATTAAATTAATAAAAATTTTTTTTTGAAAAACTAAAAAAAATTAAATTCAATAATCTAAAAACTATAAATATAATATAAAATTCAAATATTTTTTATTATTTTATAAAGATATTAATATATTTATTATTAGTATAATACTTAAATTTAATAATAATTAAAGTTATATAAAACTTAAATAAAATTTTATTTTTATTTTATAAATATAAGATTTATTATTATTATAGTAATACTAATATTAATTTATATTTTTAATATAGCAATATATATATATATATATAAATTTACTAAAAATAACTAAAATACTAATTAAATTAATATATTAGTTTAAATAAGTTTGCTTTTATTATTAATCTTTAACAATATTTTTTAAAAATTTAAATTTTTATAAATACCTATAATAAGTAATTTATAATTAAATAATAATATTATAATTTTAAAATTATATTTATACTAAAATTATAAAAATATTTTTTAAACTATTAAAGGTTTAGACTTTTTATTTTTAAAAAAACTTTTTTAATATTTAAATATAAATTTAATAATAATAATAATAATATTTAGTATATTATTAATTTTAAATCTAATATTTTAAATATATAATAAATAATATAAATTTTAATAATAATTATAATAAATTTAATTTATTATTAATATTATAGTTATTTTAAAATATTTTTATTTATTATATTTTAGTTATTAATAGTTTTATTTTTTACTTATTTATATAAAAAGTTTTTTTTTAAATTTAGTAAAGTTAATTATTATTATAAAATTTTAAAAAAAATAATATAATTTTTATAGTGTTAATAATAGCTTTATTAATATAATTTATTTACTTTTTTTAACTAATAATAATAATAAATTAATCTTTTTAAATTAAAATATATTGTTAATAATAATAATATAAGTAAATATAAAAGTAAAGCTTATTTATTATATTAAGCTATAATAATTTAAGTAGTAATAATTATTAGTAAAAAATATTAAAATTTAAGTATTTAGCTATATTAATAATAATTAATATAATTAAATAATAATTCATTTATAATTAGATAAAATATAAAGTAAATAAAAAATTTAGCAAATTAATATATAGATTTAAAATATTAGTTAATAATTAAAAAGCATTAAAATTAAAATTATACTTATAAATTTTTACTATTATACTTTATAATAATAAATTGATAAAATTAAAATTAAACTAGCTAATATTTTAAATCTAAATTTAAAATATTTGAAAATAATTTATTAAAAAAATTTATTAAAAATAAATAAGCTAAAGCTAAATTTAAAATAATTAAAAAATAGTATAAATTTAAAAAACTAAATATTAATGCAAAATTTAAATTTAAATTAAATAATATATTAATTTATATTTATTTAATAGATAAATATATTATTTGCTTAAATATTTAAAAATAAAATTATAAAAGTAGTTAAAAATAAGCAATTATATCTAAAATAAAATATAAGCATTTTCAATTTATATAGAAAATACTAAATTTTTAATTTAGCTAGCTGTTACAAATTATTTAAACTAATTAATTCTTTTTATTAAGCTTTAAGTTTATAATAGCAATATAATTTATTATTTAGTAAAAGTAGTAATAAATAATTCTAATAATTAAAATAATAATAATAATTTTTAATTACTTTAAAGTTAATATATATATAATATTAAAATATTTAATTATATAATAGTAGCTAAAAATATAAATAAGTTAGCTTTATAATAAATATATCTAAAATAAATAAATATTATATTTAGTTAAATTATTTTTAAAAACTATAAGCTTATATAAATAATTTTAAAAGCTAGTTTATTAATATATTAAATCTTATAACTTTAAAACTAATTATTTAATATTTTTAAATAAACTTATAAATTACTTTTTAATATATAAATTTTATAACTTTATTTAAACTTATAAATTTTTTTTATTTTAATAATATTTTTAAATATAGCTATTATATCTTAAAATTTTAAGCTTAATTAAAATTAAAAGTTTAATAAAGTTTGTTTAAATTAGTAAAATTAGCTATAATTTTAAATACTATATTGTATTTTAAAATAAACTAACTAAATAGAAAAATTAGCTTCTGTTTAAAATTAATATATTTTTTAGTATAATAGCTTACTATAAATAATTTTTATATTTTAGTTTTATACTTTTAGTGCATTATAGTAAAATAATGTGTAACCTAACTATATTTTTGCAAAGTACTTTTAATATATCAATATAATAGTATAATTTTAATATATAAAGAGAAAATATTTTTTACTATAATAGAATTTTTAAATAAAGTAATATTGATGTTTGCTACAAATAGGATTCATTTTTGTATAGTTTATTATTATTTTATTGTACTGGTTTGTTGATATATATGAGTTGTTAACAAGTTTTATTATATTGAAACTGTATAATAAACCTATACAAGTACAAAATTTACATTAAATTTAGTATAAATTTAATTATAAATAGAATTAACTAGTTTTTTAAACTAAACTTAATAATAAAAAATATTATTTATTTTACAATTAAAGTTACATTACTAAATTTATAGCTTTATATTTATAAGCTAAATCGTATATATACAGGGAAATCAACTGAATTTCACATTTTTTACAAAATCCCAATTTATAAAATTTTAGAAATGAAATATTATAATTTTTGTAACTTTAGTCTAATTAAGCCGAATTTAACTCTAAAATTAAAAATATATAATTCTAAGTCCAAGTTTTTTATTACAAGTCAGGAGACCTGACTCAAGTGCTTTATTGGTTTACATATTTACAAATTATATTAAAACCGGTTAAGGGAGGATGGAGAAAGACATAATTTTTGCCGGGAGGTAATAGGGATTCCGAAAAAAGAGAACTGGAAGGCTACGGACTGCTGTAGGCACAAAAAACGAGACTAGAGGGACAGGAGGAGGATGTGTTTCGTTCTACCTTTCTGAGACCTAGAGAGGCTCAAACTTTCATTATTTAACTTAAAATATTTCGAAAAGTTTTGAAGTTCTAAATAATAATAATTTTGGTTGAGTATAAATCAATTACATAAATTGATAGTTTGTTAATTAAAATCTTTTTGTTATACTTTTTAGTGAATTTATTAACGAAAATGTTGGAAGTTCATTTTCTTTATCCCATAAACATTTTGTTTTATTGCCATTAACAAAATCGCGTACTTAAGCATAGTTTTATGTTTTCTAAAGATCATAAATCTAAAAAGTTCATAAAATTTTGTAATTATCTGAAATGAAGAAATTATATATTTTAAGTTTAAACATACTAAATATAAAAAATGCATATTTCATTGTTCTTATCGTCGAAAACAAGCTAAAAAGATAAATAATTGATTTATCCTTGAAAAATGGTCATATAAATATGTCAGCTAATAGTAAAACGAAGTAAACTATTCTTTATATTCATTATTGAGAATCGATTCACTTTTGAGCATTTACCAAAAATGTGATTTTCAATTGGTGAGATAATAAGTTTATATGATTTTCGGAGTTTATAATTACAAAATCGGAGTAATATGCATGCTAAAACGTTAGCTTTAGACAAAACATAATTAATTAAAATTAAATTCCTGAGATATAGCTATGAAATTCAAAGTTTTGATGAGTTTTGATATTTTTAAGTAAACTAAAGATTGAATAACAATCTCTATTCCCAACACAAAAAACTCATCTTTGTTCAACACAATAAAATCAATTAATATGCCTAAAGTTCCAACTGAATCCAGCCAACTCGACATGTCTGCTAAACTCAATATGTCTCTTGATGATATAATTAAAAGTAATAATAGTACAAATAAACTGCCTAAGAATCCGAACCGTTCACTAACTACTAAGAAATCTAAGGAAACGAAAGTAGAAATGATAAAAAAAAGCGGTAGCAACAAAGGCTCTGTTCAAGATGGTGGAAGGAAAATTGAACTTTTTACTTCGCATTTCCACTCTGATCGTGCAAAGACCAAAGGTAATGGTAACGGAAAAGCCGATATTTCACTCACATCCCAAGGTCGTTGGAAAAAGAACGCGGATGTAGACAACCTTTCCAAAAATTACTCTAAACTTGATATTTCGAAACGAAGCCCATCGCCAGTCAATAGAACAATGAACCGTAGAGGTACTTTGCCTCCAAGAGAACAAAGACGTCCTTACGACAGATCGCCTGTAAGAGATCCTAGGATCTCTAGGAACAATATGAACAGGTACGAAAGCCCTTCTCCACGAACTATGCCAGTAGCTAAAGCTCCAACTAGGCCGGAAATTCGAATTTCTGATTTCGGAAAATACACAAGTGTATTGCTAGGTAACTTGAACCCGAAACTTGATGACGAAATGGTAAGAGCTTGGATTCAAAATGATTTTGAAGTTGTCTCAGTTAAATTGTTATACTATGCTTCTGGTGAGAAATCGAGGTTTGCTGAAGTTGTTTTCAAAAATGAAAACGACGCTGAATCTTTCCTCAGGGACAATCGAAATTTAGAACTTGACGAGTGTCGTATGACTTTAACTATTGTTGAAAATGGTCCAAAACAAAATTAATCTAATTGAGCAGCTCTTATCTTAAATATTTTTATATTAAACTTCAGCCATGTTATTATCTTACAAAAATTTAATCGATTATTTTAGCCTTGTAAGATGCTCTTATAATTTAAAACATTCTTCAAGATGGCTAACAATTTCTACTTAAATAAGGAGGTTTTAAGTAAGAGTTAATGTATAGCGAAGCTTGATTATGACTTTTTATTAGTTCAAATTCTATTTTATATTAGTCTTTATATTTACATCCTGCAGCATTTGCACTTCAGCTTGAGATTATTTTTAAAGGTGTATTTTAACTTTATTATAAATATCAAGTTTAATGTTAAATTTCGAAGAAATAATATAGGATAAGTCTTATAAGTTGCTTCATTTTGTTAACACGTATATTGCTCCAGCAGCTACCAAAGCTCCTAAAAATTTTACGACAGCTCCGCCTAGTTTAAAAAATTTGTAAAATATTTAGCCAATTAAAGCTGCACACCTTCAAAAATAGTAATTAGTTAAGGATAAAGCAAATGATGACAAAGTTAATTTAAAATTCCGAAACTACCAAGGTAGCCAGCTAAACATTTAATAAATATAAAAATGCTAAACAAATAGAGGTGTATAGGCTAAAAAATTTGATAAGATCCAGGGTACTCTAAATTAGAGACGAGATAGACTTCTTAAAGGCAACATATAACTTCCTGCAAACATAAAAAACAAACACTAGGTAGAGGGTCAGCAAACTGACCATATTTTAGATCTACTCTAGCAAAGAAAGTAGCTAGTAAAATTAAATCAAGCTCTCAAGAGTCAAGTATGTAACAAATATAAATAGAATGAAAAATATTTTAAGTAATAGCATGGGTACCAAATATATCAATTATATCAATTATAGTAACCAAAATTAAACACTACTAGCAGATAGACAAGTAATAAGTATTGCTTTATATTATATTCTGAAGTTAGCAGCAAAAAACAATAAAATTAAAGCAGTAAAAATAACTTAGTAATAGTGGCAAAAATTAAATAAAAGCAAAATTTCAAAAAAAGTAAATTAAAAATTTTTTAAAAAAAAATTAACAAAGTTTTAGTTAAAAAAATAATTAAATAATTAGCTACTTTTTAAAATAGCTAATTTCAATTTTAAAAATTATATAAAAATACAAGTACTAGATAAAATTAGGTAATAAATAAATATTGTTAAGTTTTATACATTAAAAAACTTATAACTTTTAGTAAAATTCACTAAAAGGTTTTTAAAGTAAATAATACTTTTAAATTGCTTTTATTATTATATAGCATTTATATTATAAGAATACTGTTATAAAGTATTAATTTCCTATTAGTTTTAGATTTAAAGATATTAAAGCAGAATTTAAACTTGTTAAGTAAGCTTAAATTTGGCAAATCTAAATTTAAAAGGTATAAAAAGCTTAAAATTTGTTAAAGTTTTAATTTTATTAAAAATTATTAATAAATATACTAATTTTTTTATTTTTATTTTTATTTTTTTAGTATTTCTAGTTATTTTAAGTTTAATAGCTAGTTTACTAATATAAATTAAAAATTTAAAATAGATATATATAGTTTAATAAAGATTTACTAGTATTAATAAGCTTAAAAAAGCTTTATAACTAATTAATAGCTATTTTAAACCTAGTAAAATACTAAAAATACCTTTTTTTTACATTCTATTATTTTCAATTTTTACTAGCTATTTAATATTTTATAAAAATAAACTAAAATTTAAGCAAAGTATTTTTTTAAAAAATATAAATAAATAAAACTAAATAAAATTATCAAAGTTTTTATTTAGATAGTAGTTTATACTTTTTAGTTTTTTTATAGTTTTTTTTATAGTTATTAATTTTATTAAGTAAGTAAAAAATCATAAAATTTAAAAAAAAGCTTATATAGTAATTATTATTAATTTAGTAAAAGTAAAAATTAAGTATTTTTTAAATATTAATGCTTTTTGCTAATTTTTTAGTTAAGTTTATTTTTTACTAATAAAAAGTTTTGAATAAAGTTATAATATTTATTTTAATAAGTTTATTTTTTTTTAATTTTTAAAATATATTTATAATATTTAAATAATAATTATTAATAAATAATTATATTTATATATTTAATTTTTTTAACTTTTAAATAAAATATATATATAATATAATAATAAAATTTATAATTTTTTTCTTACTATATAAATAATAATAGTTATATTTTTTTATTTTTTTATTTATAGCTTTTTAGTATAAATACTTAAATTGTAAGCTATAAGCTTTAACTATTTTATTTTATTAAAACTAGTATAACTAAAAATTATATATTTTTTATAATTATTAGTTTTTTAAAATAGCTTTATTATTATTTAGTTTAACTATTATAAAAAAAAATATATTTAATATAATTTTATAAATTAATAATTTTTTCTACTATATAAAAAAGTAAATTATAATTTTTTAAAACTATTTATTTAATAAATTATATATTAAATATATATATTTGAGTTTTATTTAAAAAAGACTATATATTTTTAATTAAATTAAAGTTTAAATTATATAGCTTTATATAGTAAAGCTATATATAAGCTAGTTAAAAAGCTTTACTATTTTTTTATTTATATAAAATATTATTTACAACTTAAAAACAAACTTATAATTAATATTATATAATTATTACTATTAGTTTTTATTAATTTAAAAAGTATAAAAGTTGTTATATTTTAAAATATAACTTATTAATTTTAATACTAATTATATTATAAAATAAGTATATAACTTAACTTAACTTATACTTTAAGTTTATAAATATTTTTTTTATAAATCTGTTTTTAAAATATAATTTATTTTATTAATATAGCTATTATAATATTTTAGCTTAAAATAAACTTTTAAATTTAATTATTACTAAAATTAAAAAGATATAATTATAGCTATAACTTTATAATATATTTTATAAGTTTATATATATAGTTATATTAAATTTATAATAATTAAAATAACTATTTATTATAATAGTAATACCTTATTCTAATAATAACTACTTTTATAAATTTGGATATAGTAAAATATTTAGACTTTATAATTTTTTAATCTATCTAAAAATTAGTAAAATCTTAAATATTTCTAAATATGTAGAATTTTATATATTTAAAAACTAGTTATATTTGGCTAAAAATAAATATAAGAAATAAATTACTATATATGCTAAATATTATCTTTTTTTTCTTATTTTTTATTATTATTTAAAATTAAATAGTCTATAAAATATAATTAATAATTTATTTTTATTTTTATCTTTATAATAGTATTAAATAATAAATAACTTTTTTACTTATTATTTTATTTTTACAACTTAATATGCTTTTTATATTTATATATATTTTATAATATATTTATTCTAATAGTATATATTTTTAGTTATATATATATATTAATACTACTTACTATTTAAGTAGTTTTATACTATTTATCTTAAAAAGTAAATACTTTTACCTTAATTATATTATTATAAAATATTACTTTAAAATTAACTTTTTTTTATTATAATAGCTAGTATATTAAATATATATAAAATAATAACTAACTTTATTAACTTTTATTTATTATTTAAATTAAAGTTTAAAAAAGAAAAAAAAGCTAAATTGTTTTTTATATTTATTACTATAAATATTTCTAACTATTTTATAAATCTTATATTTTAGCCAAAATTACTTTTATATAAAAAAATAAAATTTTAAATTAAAAAGTTATTTAATTTAATTAAATATTTTATATATTTTAATATTTAACTATAATTAAGCTTTAAACTATTTTTATTATATTAAATACTAATTTTTAGCATTTTGGTTTATTAAAAATAATAAACTAACTGCTTTTTAGATATACTGTAAAATAAAAATTATTAATAATAGTAACTTTTTTAACAAACTTAGTTTTATTATAAATAATACTCTATTATATAACATATTTATAATATTATAAGCTTTATTATCTAGCTCATTTAACTAAGCTTTACTGATATTTATTTTTTTTAATACTTTTATATATTTCTTCTTTTTTTTAAAATAATAAATACTAATTTTATTTTACTAAGTATAACTTAGTATAATAATTTATAATTAGAGATAAAACTTAGTATAGTATAGTTATGCTTAATAATTAATAGAAAAGTATATAAAAAAGACTAAAAAGCAAAGTTAAAGCTTTACTTAATACTTTAATTATAATTTTATTTAATAAATAACTTATTATTAATTTAACTTTACTAGTTTTATTAATTTTATATTAGAGTTTTTTACTAAGATATTAGAACTTTCTCTTAAAATTAAAAGTTATTTATTCTATCTTTTATTTTTATTTTATATAAACTACTTTATTTATCTATATATAAATAGTTAAGCCTAGATTTAGTTAATTATATAGGTATATATTATACTTAGACTAAGTTTTTCTACTAATGGAACTAACTACTATTGCTATTTTAATCTAATATTACAATATTACTAAAATTATAGTTTAAGTAATTTTATTTTTAAATTTTTAAATTTATTTAAAAAACTATTAAATAAATTTATTATATTAAATATAATTATATTTAATAGTATTATTACTAAAATATTAAAATAAATATTATTTTTATACTTTTAAAGTATATTTTTAAAAGCTAACTATATTATACTAAATTAATATAAATTATAATCTACTATATAGTTAATTTTTATAACCTTAATTAGGCTAATATATATAATTTTCAACTTTTGTATCTTTACTATAATATATATTTTTATTTAAATAGTTAGCAAGCTTTTTTAACTTTAAAATTTTACTTTAAAACTATATAAACTATTTTTAAGCATTTTTTAATAAGCTTTTTTTTAAATTATTATTATTATTTATACTATTTTTTTAATAAATAGATTTTTAAATTTTTTAATTCATTATTTTATTAAATTTTTTTACTTAAATAATTTAATTTAACTAAATAATACTTTTTTATATTTTTTTAATTATATTATAAATTATTTTTAAGCTTTTTTAATTAAATTAAGTTAATTTACTATATTAAATCTTTTAATATATTTTAAATAGCTTATTTATATTTTTTTAGCTTTTCAAATACTAATTTATTTTTATAGTAAAATATTTTTTTAGGTATTATAAAACTTTAAAAATATTTACTTATTATTTAATTTTTAAAAAATGCTAATAATATTAAAGTTATAAAATTTTGAATTAAAATATTTCAATTTTTTATTCAGTAATTATAAAAGAAAAAAGGCAAAAAATAAAATATTTGGGTTTTAAATACTTTAGCAAAATATAAATGAAAAAAGTCTATAAAACTTTAATAATAAGGTAATTAGTAGCAAAAAAAGTTATTTTTATATATAAAATTGCAATATATAATACTAATAAACTAATTTACTATTTAAATAAACACTTATAAATGCTTAGTTATATTTGTTATTTATTTATTTTTAACTTTAAAAGCTAAAAATATTAAAATACTTTTCATAACTTAAATTTATATAATTATATAAAAAGAGTTATAAAAATTAACTATTTTATTTTTAAAATTATTGCTATAAATAATAATATTAATAAAGTAAAATAAACTAAGCTTATTTTCAAGATTACTTTAACTACTTTAAATATAATTGTTCTTTTCTATTATTTAAAAATGTTTTTATTAAATTAAAATTTTAAAATAATAAGCAATAAATCCCCAAACTAGATTTTACTAATATTACTATTAAATTTTATTACCTAGTTTTTACATAGTTAATTATTTATTTATTTTTTTTATTGACAAATATTAATGACATTTATATAGTATGCTATAAAAATAATATTAAAAAAGTAGTTAATAATACCATTTATCCTAAGCTTCTTTTATTTTAATATTAATAAATAAATTATTATATGCTTTTTAAATATTTAAGTATATTTAATTTGAACTTATAAAATAAATTTTATATATATATAACTATTATTATAATATCACTTGTATAGCAAGAGAACTTAGCTAGTAATATATTATATTAAACTTAAGCTAAGAGTAAGCAATTTTATTTATTAAATAATTTTAAAAGCTTAATAAAATATAAAACAAATAAAATTGTTGTTTTTTAAACTATTGAAAAATATTAAGACATAATAAATCTATTAAATAAATAAAGGTCGTTAGTTTTAGATAAAAACAACTTTAAAAAGGGTATATTTTATACTTTTACAACTTGTAATTAAGCAGCTTTACTATAAAATGAAACACAACGTACATATTAAACGATACTACTTAACATTGTTATCTAATAACGTGTCATAAAGCTATCAAAAGTTTTAATATGGTGATAGATGACACTGTAACTTAAAAGGGTATGAAATCAATAATGATATGAATTTATAGTAAGGAATATTAGGTACCTGAACCCAAAATTAAATGAATATCACCCAGTCAGATCCAATAGGATTAAATTTATGATAGATAGGCTAGATATCCGATAGCAGTAGTTTTATCTGTTTAATCACTTTATACGTAGCTTGATCTTTATCAAGCCATTTCGATACAAAGTTTGAGCTAGGTATTTATTTTTAACGAGAATAAGGTTTAGGAAAGTTGCTAGAAACAACTGATAGATAGCTTAATTCCGGATAAATTGCTCCAAGCTTCTATTTAATTCGGGTTAAGTTGATTAAATTAGAGGTGTTACATAACAGTCTCAGTCAATTAGTACGAATAAAAGTGACATCATGATACAATCAATTAAAAGCGATAAATAGCTGGCCAGGGATACCTCGAGGATTGACTAAACATCATTATCACTCCACACTATCTGAAAATTTAAGAGAGTGAACACCCCCCATTGCTTTCTGATATTTAAACACTATTTATAACCAGTTACAGCTTAGAGCCTTAAAACATAGATAGGGTTTGAAATTTAAAAGTTGACAACATACTTACACTAAACTAGTGTCATCGAGCATATTTAAAGTTTTTTATAATATACAACTTGTTGACGTACATACTTTAACAACAAATTGGAAAAAGATTGTGATTTTAGAATATGGTTGCGCAAACTAAAGATGACGGTATTAAATCTATACCTATAAACAACTCAGCTAGTCTAAACGTATACTCAAGTTCGAGAGCTACAGTACCATCTTACGAATATTATTCTAAAGCTAAAGATTCACCATCCTCGTTATCGAGACACCGTACTTTGAGTACAGTAAGTTGTTTTATTTTATTTCAGTTTATACTTATATTCGGGTAGTCGAATAGTTATACGAGTGTAACAACTCCGTTACATCATTTTGAACTTTCTACTGAGAATAAATATCGTCGTAGGAGAAGGGCGTCTATCGGTAAGTTTATAAAGGTTTAAAAGTTTAAAAGTTAACTTTTTAAATGAAGATGACAAGACCTCCAAACCCATCAAATTTTTGATCGATGTTGAAGAGACTTCACGAGTGTTATTAGCACAAGAAGATTTAGATGGGGATTTTCAAATAACTGTGAACGATAACGGACCTAAAGTATTGAAAGTAGGTACTGCCAATTCAGGTGGATTTTTAAAGTACGATATACGTGGTACCTACATGTTATCCAATCTACTTCAGGAACTAGCTTTAGCTAGGGACCACGGTAGGCGTCATATTGTTATCGATGAAGCTAGATTGAACGAGAATCCAGTGGACCGCTTATCCCGTATGATCCGCTTTAACTTCTGGCATGGATTAACTCGTTCTTTGGATGCCGATGTTTTGGAAGTTATATGTAACGATCCGAAAGATAGATCGAAGAATAGGAAATCTAGAATTTATGTACCTTATAACGACGAAGATGCTTATAACTACTATCAACAGGTAGTTTATATTTAATTTATTTATTTTTAAATTATTTTTATTTGATTTCAGGTTTTATTGGAACGTCCTCATCTAAATCTTTTGGTTGAAAAGTTGCCTAAGGATATCACCCCAACTTACGTAAAGAGTATCAATCACAAACCAGGTATATTAAGTTTAGGTTTAAGAAAGACTTTGGACCCAACTACTGGCACTATTAAATTCTCTGGGATACCTTTCGTAGTACCAGGTGGTAGATTCAATGAAATGTATGGATGGGATTCCTACTTTGAAGCATTAGGTTTAATAGCAGATGGGTACGTCCAACTTGCTAGAGATATGGTAGATAACTTTGTGTACCAGATCAAACATTACGGTAAGATTTTGAATGCGAACCGTAGTTACTACTTGACTCGTTCTCAACCCCCATTCTTAACTGACATGGCTCTACGCGTGTACGCCTGTTTAGATAAGAATGATCCCGAAAGTAAAGAGTGGCTAGCTACCGCTTTACGGGCTTCTATTAAGGAGTACCATACGGTATGGATGAGTCCACCTAGGTTCGACCCTAGATCGGGACTGTCAAGGTACCATCCCACCGGTATAGGTATGCCACCCGAGACCGAATCTACCCATTTCAACCATGTGATGGAACCGTATGCCTTAGCTTTAGATATGGATGTGGAGACGTTCAAAGCCAAGTACGACGACGGATCTATTCAGGAACCGCAGCTAGATAGATATTTTGTACACGACCGTGCTGTGCGTGAGTCGGGGCATGACACTACCTACCGCTTGGAGAAGAAGTGTGCCGACCTAGCTACTGTCGACCTCAACTGTCTACTCTATAAGTACGAGACCGATATCGCTGCCGCTATCGACGAGCACTTCCATGGTCACTTCAACATGGTTACCGATGAGGGTCTCACCTTTAAAGGTATGGAGTCGATCGAGACTCCCCAGTCCTGGATTGAACGTGCCGAGTACCGCCGTTATCTTATCGACAAGTACATGTGGAACGATTCGAAATCTATGTACTTCGACTACCATACCGAACGCGAGCAGCCGTCAGTCTATGAGTCAGTTACCGCCCTATGGACCCTGTGGGCTGGATGTGTACCTGAAGATAAGGTAGAACGATTAGTACACACTTGCCTCCATAAGTTCGAAGTTACTGGTGGTTTGGTTTGCGGTACTGAGGAGTCTCGAGGTGTCATCTCTCTTGATAGACCTAACCGTCAATGGGATTACCCGTTTGGGTGGGCACCCCACCAAATTATGGCCTGGCAGGGACTTCAAAACTATGGCTACGAAGAGGAAGCACGTAGATTGGCGTACCGCTGGCTCTTCACTATCACCAAGTCGTTCGTCGATTTTAACGGCGTAGTACCAGAGAAGTTTGACATTGTATCTATGACTCATCAGGTCAAAGTTGAGTACGGTAACGTTGGGGTGGATTTCAAGTTCGTGCCACGTGAAGGTTTTGGTTGGATGAACGCATCCTACCAAACTGGACTTAAATATATAACCTCACATATGCGCAGAGCTTTAGGTACTTTAACTCCACCTGATCAGTTTTTCAAGAATACCACGCTACCTGGTTCCAATATTTATAAAGTACCCTCTTTCAACTCCAGTTCCCAACAGCAGGATACCCGTGTGGATATGGGTTTCCCTATGGATGGTATCGTAGATGAAGCTTCTCACACCAAGTTTGTTGGCTCGCCTTCGTTTGGTACCGACTCCCCCAGTCTGAACTACATTGCTGAAGAGATCGAAGATCTGGATTTCAACGACAAGCTGCCCCTCGACAACCTCGAATTACCCAATCCTATAGACGCACCTAGTTTAAATACTTCCTTACCATCAGTATCTCAGTTGGTCAAGGTGTTCGCTGAGTTCACCCAGGCTATACCGACCTCTAGCCCTAGCTCGAGTAGACACCATTCCCAGCTCTCGTTGGACAAGATTCCGGAAGATTTGGAGGAGAATCTAAGGCTACAGATTTTAGATGATGAATCGGCTCTTAGCTCTGATGTAGAATTAAACGAAACTGGTAATGGTTTTAGCGCTTCACCGAATTTCAGACCGATTTCTTTGGAGAATGCATCGTCGTCTAGCCCCTCCAACGCTAAATTGGACAAACGTAGGCATACTTTGAACGAGAGCAGCAAGCCACACAAATTAGAGACTAAGTTCATCTCAGTTGAAGATGGTAATGTAGTATCTTCGCCTACGGGTCGTATTGATCCGTTCGAAGCTCCTTTCTACAAATCGCACTCCAACCATCGTCACCATAGCTAGGAATATTTTTAAAATAAGATCTTTGGGAACTTAGGATACCTGCTCCTAATCTTCACTTCTGCACACTAAGTTGATATTTACTTCGGCAGTTTTTTTTGGCCTTAAACTTTTAAATTTTTTTGCCTTTCTACTATCCCTACAGTTTCTTTTTGTACTGTACTAACTTGTTAAATCTGAATTTTTTTAAGTAATTTTTATATATTTCCTTTTCGGAATACAGCTTTTCAAGCTATTATATCCCAAATTTTAATGGTTTGTTTTTATTTATTTTATATGCTTTTTCTTAATAAATTTAGTTTTAAAATTTGAGATACAGTACCCTTAATTTGTAAGTTGGATATATTATATGAAAAGTTTTCCTGTAAATAAATTTATTTTATAATTAATGTGTTAAGTTAATTTAAAGTACTACAGTTTACACTAGTACTGTTTAAACAGTTGTTTTTTTTCCAAAACGTTAATATTTCAATAAAAAATCAATTAATAATTTTTTTAATAAACTTCAAATTATATATATCTCTTTTATTTTTGATTTTAAGTTTATTTGTTAAATATATTAGTTTTTATAAATATTTAAAGTCAACTGTCTCTAAAGATCAACTATAGAAAAATAGTAAAATTTAATCAAAACTTTAAAAAAATAATTGAAAAATATAGTTTATTAATAGTTAGCATTCTTACTATATATTTTAATATATGCCTTAATTCTATTAGTAATACTATTAAATATAGTAACAATTATATAATTAGAGATACTATAAGATTAGTCTTTAATTCTGCCTTTTATTTCTAAAGTTATTTATGCTAAAATACAATGCTTTTAAATTCTTTTAATAAAAAATTATATGTATTTAATAAGATTAAGATTAGAGCTATATATAAGCCAAAAAAGTATAGCTAGACAAAAAATTTTAAGAGTTTACTTAGTTTTTTTAGAGGTATATACTAATGTATTATTCTATATTAATATTAATATATTATTAACTTTAAAGTTTTAAAAAGAAAGTATTAAAAATATTAATATAAGTATTTAAGTATTAAATTTCTAAAAAAATTCTCTATTAGTAGGTTAAAAAATTAGTTAATATATTTTATTTAAATAAAATATAAAATAAAATATAGTTAATATTAAGCTAAACTTTAAATTGAAAATTAATATAGGTATATAAATCAGTTTAATATCTTTTTTAAGCAATATAAAATTTCTATTAAAAAGTAAAAAGTTATAAATAATAGGCTAAAAATAGATATATTTAAAGTTGAAAAAATATAGTTTGCTTTTTAGGTAAGCTATAACTAAAAAATAATAATAATAAGTAAAGATTTAAAAAATAATAATAATAATAAAATAATAATAAGTAAAGATTTAAAAAAAATTAATAAATATAAAATAATATATTTAAATGCTAAAAAGAATAAATAAATATTTTTATATAATATTTAAATAAATAGAAATAATTTAAATAGCTTAAAATAGAAAAATATAATATAAATAAAAGTATATTAAAATTATATATTTAATAAACTAAAATATAAATAGTATTTTTTATTTATATAATTACTAGTACTTATTACTTTTATTTTAGTTAAAAGTACTATAGTATTATTAGTATTATATTTATTTAATAATTATTTTAATTCATTTTACTAGCTAATTTTATATAAATTTTTAAGTTTGTTTTTTAAATAAAATTAGTAGATAAATTTTTAATAAACTTTAATTATTTTTTATAATAATTTTTAAGTTATTTTATAAAAATTTTATATTTATTTATTGCTATTTTACTAAATTATAACTTTTAAGCAGTTATTTAATATAAGTTAAGTTTATTTATTTTAAAGTAAAAAAAAACAAGAAAATAAAATAGTTTTTTTTAGTAATATATATTTTTATTTTTATATAAATATTTATAATACTAAGCTAATATTTATTTTAATAAAGTATATAATTTTAATATATTTTTAGTTAATTTTAATTTATTTTTTTATTTATTAAACTAAATAATATAGCTTTATTTACTTTACTTTTAATATTAGCATAATGCTAATTTAAATTATTTTAAACTATTATATTATACTAAATACTTATTAAGTTTTTTTTTTATACTTTAGTAAATAATTAGTAAAAATTTAAATTTAAATAACTTAATATAATAATTTTTAGCTTTATTTATATAATAGTAAAAATTACTTATTTATACTGCTAATTTATTAAAATTTATAAAATAAAAACAAATAAGCAAAACTTTAATATAATACTTATATTATTATATTAAAGCTATAGTATTAATTTTTTTAAATTTTGTTCATTTACACTTATTTTATAAAATGTAATAGAAAAAGGTTTTATATTTATATAAATGTAAAACTGCTACTGTAGCTTAATTTTTAATTCTAATATTCTATTCTAAAATGTTTTAAAAAAATAATGTATAAACTAGCATTAAAAACAATGATATAAGAAGCAGGATAAATCCCAATTTTTTTAGGGTATAAGTGTTAAATTCTGATTTTATTTTATATAATATTAAAAAATAAATAAATTACTTTAAATTTTTATAATATTTTTAAACTTAATGAAAATTCTTATCAATACAATAAATATAAAAATAAAGATATCGATAAATGTATATAAAAGGTCTAAGATGCAGATTAAGTAGCACAGCTATTATTAAAACTAAATCTATTAAGTTTTAAGTTTACATTTTCTCTCGGTAACCAGAGTAAACAATCCACAGCAATTTACTAATTAAATATGATTTCTATTTTTTTGATCCGTTCACATTCTTTGGTTTATGGTAAATATGACATTTGTGAGCGTGTCGAAACCACAAGACAGAATTCCTACGCTTAGCAGAAGCCATAGGTATCCACATATGACACTGGTGACATAAGCCTTCTATGCTTTCATTGAGACTATCCGAGGTATCGATCTTCCTTCTACTTTGGAGAGGTCCAGCGAAGAACTTACCGGAAACCGAAGATATTCCATGATAAAACTGTTTGTGGTACCAGTACGCCGAATTTTTGAGTTGCAACCATTTACCAGGTGCTCCACACAAATCACAGTATCCCTCTTTCTTATGTCCAGAGTAACGTACCCATTGAGGAGTGTACAAATCACCGGGAAACCTAAGATGTTGTTTACGAGGTCGGGACTCCGGATCGTTAGGGACACTTGGTGGTTCCTGCTGTGATGCTAGTAGGATAGCGTCTCTTGCAGCTTGGGCTGTGCTCTCGTCAGGTGAAGGGGCTGGTTGCACGATACCTTGACCGCAATTGCTCTGTATTTGAACCTGTTGGGGTTGCATTTGCATGTTAGCAGTTACTCCAAATTGGTTAGACATATTGTAGGTATCATCTAAGTATTGTTGAGATTGAAAAATTTCAATTTCGTTACGTGCTCTTTTAAATTGGTTCATTTGGTTGAATTGATTCATCATGGTAGGGTTATATAAGTTCTGTTGCTGTATGTGAGGGGTTACTGGATTTAAGTCGTTGCTAACGTAGATTGAGGTAGATTGTGTACTAGCCGTAGGCATGGTCGTCGATTCGACACTGGTAGTCACCAACTCTATATAATTATCCTCTAACAATCGTTTTCGAGTTAGATTATTATCATTTTCATAAACCTTACTGATAATATTATTGATTTCACTGCGAGAAGCGGACGTTGGCGAACGGTCTATAGGTGAAGGTTCATGTGAATTTTTCACAACTTTATTTTCGTAAGGCATCGAAACCATTGAACTGTTCGATATTGATACCGATAAAGGTACTGATAAATGATTTACTTGCTGGTTTTGAGATTGATTGTGCATCATATTCAAGTTGATATTTAACGAATCGTAGTAGTTGGCCTGTTTATCTATTAATTTACTTCGATTGTTGAACACGTTAATAAGTGGATTCATATTCATCGGTTGCTGGTTTATAGTGGTGGGTACTGAATTCAAGTAATTTCCTCCACCCGGTAGCGAATTATACCGCTTCGTACGGATTCCGTTCATACGTTGATCGTTCAACATGAATTCGGCTTCATGAGAAGGTTGTTGTTGCAGCATATCGGATCTAGGTTGAAAGTTTATAAATCCAAATTGATTGTTATAAGATGCTGCGTGAGCCAATTGCATTGGGTTGTCGGATTGACTTCGTATAAAATCTTGTGGCTGTTGGGTCGTTAGCATAGTTTGCATGTCGGGACCTTGATTTTGATCCGACTGTAAAAAATTACCCATATCCATACTTATAAACGTTGATTTAGTTAAGTTGAAATTAGTATAAATAAACTCCAGTTTATTTAAGTTCACACTAAAATAAGTATTTTCACTGTTTATCGTCACACCAATTTTTTAAAACTTACGACGTTAACTACTCCGTTTTGGTATAGTGTAAAACGGCGAATCTAAATTGTTACTACGACTACCATTTTGCTGACTAATTTATTTTACGGTATTTATAGGAATAGAAATAAATTTTAAAGGTTGAGGAATGTAGCATTTTCTGTTACTATGCTCATAATTTTTACTTAGCTCGTTATATGGGAAAAAACAAATGAACTTCCTATTTATTAACCAGAATCCTTTTGGGAAGTTTTGAAGGTTCAGCGCAGTAGTTTTGCAAATATAGCCTAATTAAGCTATATTTACCATTCTAAGTTTCTAAACTTTTAACTAAAAGTATTTTAGTAAAGCTTCGAGGTTCTAACTTTGAAATTTTGCAGTTTAAATCTAAATCGATCGATTTTATATCATTACTACGTTTTTAATCAAAATTGCTTTGCAATACATGTTGGTCAATTTTATTAAAAAAAGTAAGGAGTTCAATTGGTTTTTCTCATATCCATATTCTATTAATCAAGGATTGTTTTATATTCATTAAACTGAGACATAAATTGGCATTAGAACTAAATTTAGTTCTCATTAGATTATTATTTTCAAAATGCTTACCATTTGCTCAAACGGCAGAATATTTTTGAGATTTCAAAATTTATTATCTGGTTTAAATGCGACCTAAAATTATATTCGTTTCTTATGCATTTTCGAAGTTTAAATTTCGAAACCTTAATGCAAATTTTGAACTCATGTTTAAACAGGTTAGCTTCTATTTAAAGAAATTACTAGCATTATTAGAGGAGTATAAACAGCATATACACTAGATAATTTAAGTTTCAAAATTTACCTTGTAACTGTAAAAGTATTTACATAAAAAGTACTATTCGAAAATTTGAACTATTGATGATTCATCTAGTGTTTTTATTTTTTTATAATAAATAATTCGTAATTTAATTTAAAAATCGATTTTATATAAGATTTAAAGCTTATAGGATAATGAAATTTGATTAAACATTAAATCTCAAATTATGACTTAAATATCGATATAAATTTTGTTATACTTTTTAGTTCTAATATTCTTTCAAATTCTGAAAAGTTTTCTATACAATAAACTTAAAATCAAAATATTAGAGTTTTACTTTCATTTACATTACTACTAAATTTTCAAAACATGAGGAAATTAATTTTTGATATAAGTAATTTTAAAATTGGACAGTAAGTTAATTTAAGACTATTTAAACAAACAAAAACACTACAAAATCAATTAAAATTAAAATAATATACCCTTTTTTAACTAAATTATAAACATAAATATTATTTCAAATAGTTTTAACATCAAAAAAGTATAAAAAAGCTTAAAAAAAACAATATATATTATAAGTATTTTATACTTTATATATATATATATAATTAGCTACTTTTAGTAGTAGCTAAATTTGAAAAAATAAAACCTATAAAATTAGCTAAAATTAGCTAAAATTAGAAAATAATAAATAGAAAATTAGTTATTTTAAAAAGTAACTGATTTAAAGTTTAAAAATTAAAAAAATAATAATTAAGTTAATAAAATTAGCTAAAAATAAATCTATATTTTTGTTTTTCACATATTGAAAATCTGAAAATATTTAATATATTTTACTAAAGTTATTTATATTTTTTAAAAAAATGAGTAATACTAATAAAAAATATATACTATATAGCAATAACTGCACTTTTTTATAATTAAGATATTAATATATATATTAAATATATAAGTTTGTAATTAGTTTAAATAAATTGTAAATTTATAGTATATTAAAACTATACTTTAGTATACTATTTTAAATATTAAAGTAGCTAAAAGGTTAACTTAATTTACTTATTTATATAAAGTAAGTCTAACTTAATGTTTTTAAAACTGTTATTTTTATAGTATTATATTTTTAAAAAAGTATATGATTTTGCTAAATATAGTAAAGTAAAATTATAAAGTTGTATTTTTATTTTTATTTAGCTATATTAGAAAAAGATTTAACTATTAATATAACTAATTAGTTTTTAAATATTTAA
The DNA here is from genome assembly GCA_037055185.1 of Capillidium rhysosporum. NCBI lineage: Eukaryota > Fungi > Entomophthoromycota > Entomophthoromycetes > Entomophthorales > Capillidiaceae > Capillidium > Capillidium rhysosporum. The sequence continues at coordinate 4,974 of JAWQFY010000152.1, read as the reverse complement.
AGCTATTTTTTCTTTTTGCTGTACTTAGAAAAAGTATATAACTTTATAATATAAAGTGCTATAAAATGTTAAATATAATTCAGTAAAATTACAAAGTTATACTTTTATTTTTTTTAACTATACTAAAAATATTTCTAAATATTAATAAAATTAAATGGTTTTTAAACTTTATATAGTATAAAAGTATAACTTTTATATTATAATATACTATTAAAATAATTTTTAAAAAATAGTTAGCATATTTTTAAAATATAGCTTTAAAGTAAAAAAGTTTACTAACTATTTAAATAGAATTATTTAACCTTATATAGCTTTATTATAGAATAAAATATATTATTTTTACTTTGAAGTGATAAAAAAAAATTAAATATATTAGTCTAATTAAAATTATAAGTATTTTAGTTTTAAGCTAACAATATTAATTATATAATATATTATAAATTATATAAATTTAATAGTATTAAAGTTAACTTTTAATGTATAGCTTTAAAAATATTTTTTTTAAATAATATACTAAAATAAAGTATTTAGTATATCTATAAAATAATATTATTATTTTTATAATTTTTAGTTATAAAGATATAATTTTACTTAAATTTTTTTTTTAATTTTTTTTAAAATTTTATTTAAAAACTTATTAATCTAATTTAATATACTAAAGTATACTATTAATATTATCTTTTTATATTACTATAATAGCTTTATTAGCTAGTGATACTAGTTAACATTTTTCTAAAAAATAAAAGTTATAATTTAACAAACTTTTACTCTTAATATATTTTTTTTAAAAGTGTAAATTAGATATTTTTATCTTACTTATAACTATTTTAAAATAAAATAAATTTAATAAATAGTAATTTTATTATACAAATATATAATATTTTTAAAAAGCCTATCTTCTCTTCTTTTTTTTTATCTTTTACAAATGCAAAAGTATTTACTTCTCTTATTTATTTCTAAAATAATTATCTATATAGCTTTAAAAGATTAAGTATAAAAATTTATATAAAGTATTATTAGATAACTATCTTGTTATTATTTTATAAATTAAAAAAAAATCTTTTAAAAAAGGTAAACTTTTTATTAAATACTTTTACCTTTTTTATTATTTTTATTTTTATTATTTTTATCTTTAATTATTACTTACTAATTTAGAAATTAGCATTATTTTTTCTTTTGCTTTAACTTTTTACTATAACTACTATAGTTTTTTAGCTTAATTCTCCTTTTAACAATCTTTTATAGCTATTTTGAGTCTTTTATATTTAGCTATTTTTTAGTTTAACCTTATTAGTTATAATATCTAGCTTATAGTATTATTTTTTTACTATTTATTTACTATATTATTTAGATAAAACTTTTTGTCTACTTTTAAAACTTCTTTTTAATGGATTTTTCTCTAAGTATAACAAGCTTTTATATAGCTAATTTATCTTTAAAATTTTAATTTTATATAAAAGTTTTAGTAAAATATACTAAAAGTTTTTAAATTATATATATATATAAAACTAAATAAATAAAATTTATTTATTTAATTAAAATTAAATTATATTAGATTTTTGAAATAATTATTTATATATATAGCTAAAATCTTTTTAAAAATAATTTATATAAAAAATTCAAAAAATGGTAGCTAAATCAGTTACAATCAAAAAAATCACTAAATCCTCAGAATCACTTAAAATTTTATATTTAAAAGTATTTCAAGGCTAAAGAAAAAAATCACAATAATTAACTAGCAAATTAATTGTAGGTTATTTCATTTTCACAACATTTAAGAGAAATTCTTTGGTTCACCAAAGATGAGAGCCTTGATCATTTCTGAAATTAAAGCATGGGAATGACTATTACATACAGTAGCGCTAAAATAAACGTATATATTAAAAAATCTATCAAAGATGAATAAAATAACTTACCACTCCTCTAATACGGGCAGATACTGCTTAGAAGTTTTCTGCCTGATCGAATCGATATCATCTTTCTTGCCTTTTGTAGAAGATGATAAGGAATGATGGTGAGAACTATAGGGTAATTCCTCATCTGATTCAGGATACTGGTGTGCTAAATCCTGGAAATTATCAAAATCAAACTCGTTGTCATTTAATAGCATTTCTTTAGGGAGTCTCTGGTGGTCAGATTGGCTGGATTGTCTTTTTTTGGTACGACTGACAACGATAGACTCTTGATGGAATAGATTTCTAGCTCTACCACTTCCGTGATGTGCATTAGCAGTAGTTAAAGCACGCTCCAGCTTGTGGTGTAGGTCGTCGACCTGATTCCCAAAATGTTCCAGGTTCTAAAACATTAGTATATGTTAAGATAAGGGTAGTACTGAGAATAAAGTGGATTGGGCCAGGTTATCGATCCAGTACTGGTTCCACAACATCTGAACCATCTCCTGATCTGCCTCCGATTTGAAATAGGAGATGTCCAAGGGGTAGTAACTGAAACACATATTTAAATAATAGAATATAAAAGTATGTTTACCTGTTGGCATGCGCACCAAAATCTTCCATCTTATCTAAAGGGATCGGTTGGAACCCGTCGTTACTTTTGGCATTTTCATTAACATAAGACTAAAACAGTAAAAGTAAATATCAACCATTAAAATATTAAATATACTTTAGGGTAGGTACGGAAAGCACCTATATCCACTTTACCAGCTGATACTGAGCGTAATGGGTCAATCTAAATTACAACTTTAAAACAAAGCTGCTTAAAATATTAAGCTACCACGATAGCTAGGAAAGGATCTTGGTATGTCTGGTTGAGATCCTGAGTAGCTACGTCAATACCCGATAACCAAGGACCGTACCCAGGGTGCGAGTGGTACCACCCGATAACGTTCTCTAATCTACCTACCTACCATACTACATAAGCATAAATACAACTAGTATCATTATACCTGTCTACTCTTCTCAATATAATCTATCATATATTCGTTGCCCTGATTCTGTGCGTTTACTCTAGTTTCGGTACCTTCGACAGGTAAAGCAAACGAATCTACTACTACCATAGTATCGTTATGGATCTTACCTAACATAATACCCATGACTTCAATATTTCCACCTAGTTTTGTATGCGAAAACTATCCGTATCTTATCAATAAAACCTGTATATAATAAATATATTTTACCATTTTTATAAGTGCTTTTACTGATACTTTGACTTTTTTAAAATGTTTAACACTACATTTATTAAAATTAATTTTTTTAAATTATAATTTTTACTCTTGAGTCCAAGGCCTTTTACTTAATAAATCTTGTTGCTCTTTGTTATTATATAAATAATAATCTTCTGATATTTGGACTGAGTTTTCAAGTTCAAAGTTCTTAAGTGAAATTTCTAGCTCTTGGATATCGTGTTCTTCAACTTTACTCATCTTTTTCTTATAAAATTTATAAATTGTTAACCAAGCTTTCGAAGTTAATGGAACTTTTAATATTTTCTTTAGAGCTCAATTTAAATCTACGTCATACGGATAAAGTTGAATCGTAGAAATATGATGTGTATTAAAACTTATATCCAATAGAAAATGGTTTTTTAGTATTATCAATCTTGAAGTTGGCTAGAGCAGTTGAAAGTTGGAACTGTTATCCTAAATATACAATTGATGGGTGTATTCAAAAAGGTTATATTTAACATTGGAGATGCAAACGACAGGTTTATAATATAACAAACTTTGAAATATGAGTAAAACTACCAGTATACTCCTAAAAAATAAAAATATCACCTAATAATTATATGTTTTCTACTAAGATCTAAACCTTAAAGAAAAAGATATAGGTAGTATTGGTAATTTATTTTAAAACCTTAATTGTTTTCTATAACTTGAATTTAATATTTTTAACCTTTTTAGTATAAAATTTAATTTTATAATTATTTTAGAATATATATATATATATAAGTTTAGATAAAACTAATATATTTTATTTTATACTTTCAGTTTAGATAAAACTAATATATTTTATTTTATACTTTCAGTTTAAATAAAGTAACTACTTTTATTAATAAAACTTAGCTAAATGAAGAAAACTTTTTTTATTTTTTAAAAGCTAAAGGGACAAGCTTTTGCTATATTTTAATAATGTTTTAATATATATAATTTTAATATTAAGTTTTAAAAAAGCTATAGCAATAGTATAACATTTTATTACTTAATAACTAAATAAGTTATTAACTTTATAATTATTTTTATCACTTTTATATTTATTTTTCTAAAGTTTATTTTATTTAAACATTTTTTAATTTTTACTTAAAAACTTTATAAATTTATTGTTTATAAATAAGCCTATTATAGTAAAAAGTATTATTAATAAAGAATTTTATAATTAAGTTAAGCTATAAATTAAAATAGCTAATATTTTAAAAATTTATTATATTGTTTTTAATATATTTTAAATTATTTATAAAATTAATACTAATAATAAAATAGTAAACTATTTTTATATATTTCATAATATAATATAATAATAATTTATTATTATTAAGAATATCAAAGCTATTTATAATTTCAAAATATATTTTTTTTTTATAAATTATATACATTATATTTAATTATATTTATACTTTTAATTATATTTATACTTTTAATTAGTTTATAATTTTTATAAATATTACTATATATAACTTTAAGTATATATAATTATATTAATTTTGTTATTAATTTTACTAAATTATATTATTTATTAAGTTTTTTTATTTATTGCTATTAAAATTAATAATAATACTAAATTTATCTTATTGCTATTTAATAACTTTTTTAAATAAATATTTTTATTTATAGCTATTTTTATATTATATAATATAAAGCTTACTACTAATATTATATTAAAAATTAAATACTATAAATAAAGTATAAATTTAAATATATATTAAATTTAAACTAATATAAAAAAATATATAAAAAATATAAAAAGAAAATATTTACCTAAGTGGAAATAAATAGAAAATTATATAAAATTCTAAAATATA
>JAWQFY010000151.1:0-50293 GCA_037055185.1 Capillidium rhysosporum | reverse complement strand
TTTTATAAGATGTGATAGAAAAGGGGTTTTACATTTGTGCAAATGTAAAACTGCCACTGTATTATAGCTTTTTAGCTAGTTAAATTTTCTATAAAAAAGCTATTATAACTATTTTAACTTTTTAACTTTTTAATTTTTTAATTTTTTAATTTTTTTTAGTTTAATATTATTAACTAAACTAATACTATTATATTTTTACTTTTTTAATACATTTATTTTAAATATATTTATCTATTTAATTGTTAATATATATTTTATATAAAGTATTTAGCTTATTATTTAATTAATTTTTTTTATCTTTTTTAAGATTTACTACTTAATAGGCTTTTAATAAAATATAAAAATTTAGCATTTTATTTAAATAAATCTTTTTTAAAATATTATTATATTACTAATAAACTAGTATTAGCTTTTAATATATATTATTATTTAGCTTTAACTTTTTATTATTATTATATTTTAAATTATAAATTAAAATTTTAATATAAAAATGAACTATTTTTAGCAATTATATACTAATAAAAAAGTAATACCTTAGCATTATTTAACTATATTTTATTAACATTATTTTTTAAATATACTTTTAGTTCCTTTAAATATAATTTAATTAAATATTAAATATTTTAATATTTATAGTTTTAAAATATTTAATTATATATATTAAAATTAGTTAATCTTAATTATTTATACTATATAATACTTTATATTTTATCTTTAATAAATAGCTTTTAGATTTTATTTTAAATAAATAAATAATTTAATAAAAAGTATAATAATAAATATTTTTTATTATATTTATATTAAAATTATTTTTGCTTATTTATATAATTATTTTATATTATATAGTAACTTTAAATAAAGTAAATAATATTTTTATATTAAATTTAAAGCTTATTTAAATATAGTTAAAATTTAAATAAACTTTATTTTAATTAATTTTTAAAATTTTAATTACTTTATTAGTTTATAAAATAAATAATTAGCTAAAACTTTTATTATATATATATTTTTTTTCTAATAAAAAGTTTTTTTTGATTTTCACTTTAATTTTTTTTTATATTAAAGTATAGCTAACTAGCAATAATTAGAATAATAATAAAAATATATAATATTAAAATTTTTTAAAGTTAAATAATAGTAAATATTAGCTTTAAAAAAGTAAACTATAAATTAAAATAATATACTAATTTTAAATATATATGTTATTTTAAATTTTTAATAATAAATAATATATATTAATAATTTTATATAATAATATTATATTTAAATTAAAAAAAAATTATTAATATTTTAGTTTATTAATATTATTAAAAGATTTTTTTATATAAATTAAAGTTAGATAAATATTTAGTTAAAAAAATTACTTAATATTTAAAAATAAAAATAAAATAGAAAATTAATATAATTAATAAAGCTAAAATAATTTAAACAAGTATACAAAATAGAAATTAAAAATATTTATTAATTTATAAGTTTTTTTTCTAGTTTTAAAATCTATAATTAATATATATAATAATATAAAAATTAAAAATATAAATATAAAAGTATATAATTATTAATTTTTTATAATTTTTTCTTTTTTTAATAATTTATATAATAGCTTTAAAATTGGTTACTAAATAGATTAATAATAATTTTAATAATTTTTACTTTTAAAAGTATTTAAATTAGCATTTTATAATTTTAAAATTATTATTTAAATTTTAAAATTTTTAAAAATTAGCTTTTAAAGTTAAAATTTGCATTTTTAAAAAAAATATAATATTAAAGTTTTTAGCTAAAAATTTTTAATTTCTTTTTAAATTTAAAACTTATATAAACTAATTATTTAGTTAGTTATAATTTTAGTAAAACTTTTTATAAAAGCTAAATTAGCTTATTTAAATAAATTAATAGTTTAAAAATAGCTAAAAAAAATTTATAACTTTTAAATAAAATAGAAAATTAGCTTAAGTAATAAAAAAGCTAAAAAAGCTACTTTTAGTTTTTATTAATTTTAAACTAAACTTTAAACTAGCTAGTACTTAAAATTTTTTTTAATTTTTTTAAAATTTTCTAATTAATACTTTTAAATAAAATATTTTAATACAAATTATATAGCTTAAAGTAATTAGTATTACTTATATTTATTTTATTTATATTATATAAATTTTTTTATTTAAAGTTTAGCTATATTTTAAATTAACTTTAATAAGTTAATTAGTATTTTTTTTAGTTATTTTTTAATAAATATAAATAAACTTATATATTATTTAGCTAATTAGCTATTATTAGCTTATTTAACTAAATAAATAGTACTTTTTTAATTTATAGTTTTAATTTTATATTTAATTATATATTAAAAAAATTAAAACTTTTTTATAATACTTTATTATTGTTATTTAATTAAACTACTTTTTAACTACTATTATTATTTTTATATTATATGCCTAAAGTTATTTTAATTTTTATTAAATTAAATATTTTTTTATATATTACTATTTTTTTAATCTACTATTTAATATAACTACTATTATAATTTTTAATTTTTTACTATTTTATTTTTTAAAATAATTAAACAGTTTATTTTATATAAAAGTTTAGTTATATTTTTTTAAAATAACTAAAATTAAAAATTATAGCTAATATAAAAAATTAGTTAAGTTAAATTAATTAATTTTAACTATTTATATAGTATTTAAATATTAATTTATTAAATTTAAGCTTAATAAGTAAGCTTAAAGCTTTTATTTACTTAAATTTAACATTTAAAAATTGGTAACTTATAATAAATTTATTAAATTTAAATTAAAATATAAATATAAATAATTTCTATTATAAAATATTTGAAAAAGCAAGAATTTTAGCAAAAATCTTATATTATTAATAAAGTTTAAAAATTTAGTAGCTAATTATTATTAAATTTTTAACCATATATTAAAGTTTTAGCTATATTTAGCTAAATATAATAACTTTAATAAATTATTTTAAAAATAAGTATAAAAAATATTATTAAAACTTATATAAATTATTTACTTTTTTTAATTTTTATAATTTTTTGCTTTTTTAATTAATAGTTATTATTATTATTATTATAAACTATTGTAAATTTATTTATAATTTTTAGTAATTTTTAAAAAATTATTAGTAAAATTTTAAATAATATTTTAAAACACTTGATTTTTTCTAATATTTTTTATAATTAAATATATTAAAATAATTTATTAGGCAAATAATTTTTAATTTTTTAAATTCTATTATTAAAATACTTTTAATAAGCTTAAATAATTAGAATTTTAAATATTTAAATTTAGAAATTTAATAAAATATATAGTAACTATTATATATAAATTTATTTAATAATGCTGTAAATTTTTGTAAACTTACTGTAAATAATATAAATATATTATTAGCTATAAATTTAATTTAATAATTATATTTTATTAAAAGATATAGTTTTAATTATACTTAAGCTACTTTATTTTAAATTACTATTTTAATATTAATTTAATAATTTTCTTCTACTTTTTAATAAAAGTAAATTAATACTAAATTTTAAAAAAAATCAGGCATGTTAAAATAGTAATGACTAATATTTTAATATGTTTAAAGTTTTCTAATGTAAAACTTAAACCTAAAGTCTTTGCAATATTTATAAATGCACATATATTAAATTACACCTAAAGTAAAATAAAAATAGTTTTTTGCTTTAAAATAAATAACTACACATTTTTAATATATTTTTATATTGGGAATTTTAGGCTTATTTAGCAAGCATTAAGTAGTGTTCTACTTAGAAAGCTAATACTTACCTCTAACCTCTAGCAACTTTTAACATATGGTTAAAGGTTGTCAAATTTTAATTGCTGCAGCTTATAATAAAAAATAAGAATAAAAAGTGGATATATATTTGTGCAAATGTATATCTGCTATTATATTTAATTATAAAAGATACTAAAACAATTCTGAAGTTTTAAAAATAGCTTTACTAGAAAATTGGTTTTGTTTTTTCTTTGTAAATTAAAAAAATAAACTTTCCAATATTTTTTACTATAAATTTAAATTTATTTTTTAAAGCTTAAAAAGTTAGACATATAAAATTTAAATCTAAATACTTAAAATTCAATTGGTTTAATATAAATTTTCTTGGTTAAAAATGTCTATTATTAAAAACTGTAGTAGCATAATTACGTGAATTCTTAATAACGAAGTTAAGTAATCTGTAAACCTATTATTAATTGTTTTGTTAGACTTAATAGAAATCTAAACCCAATTCTTAAAAATCAATAAAATTAACAAATACAATATAATAAATATTTACTTTTAATTAATTTATAAAACTTTAATAAAAATTTCTATAAATTACATTGGTAATCTATATCCAACCAAGAAGATTAATTGGTTTATTTTTTCTGAGTTTGAGCCTGTTGGAATTGAGCCTGTAACTTAGCCATCTATATATGAAGTGAGCTAAAAAATAAAAAATCAGGCTAAATTACCTCCTCTCGTTTCTTATTTTGTTTATCTGTAGATAACTTAATTTGAATTTCTACCCTCTCACTACACGATTATAAATATTTAGTATTTTTTATAAAAAAATTATACATTTCTTTTTTTATGAAATCGATACGTTTTGACACATTTGTTTTAGCTTCGTTAGAATCCTGTTTAACTAATACTGGCCCTACTAATTTATATATATTTGAATCTTCTTCAAGTATGTCAAACTCCTACAATAAAAGAAAATAATAATTTTAGAAAATAAGTAAATTCACAAATTGCTTCTAGAGAATTTATTACCTTTTGTACAGCTTCATTCTCACGTAATTGAGCTTCCAGTTTAGTCCTAGATTCTACGGCTTGGTTGAATTCTTTTTGCCAAATATTTCAGTTTAAGAGTTGCTGTAAGAGTGATGAAAATTTACCTTTTTGTAAACTTTGAAAATTCTGAGTTTCTGATTCTAACTTTTTGGTAATTGTAGCAAGATCACTAGCCATTATATAATCAATAGTTAAGTTTTGAATAAAGGTTAAGTATCTGCAAACCTAAACTTTTCGATAAATTCAATCTCAAAAGTTCCAAGCTCTACTATAAATTTAAAATCTCGATTAATTGGTCTAAATTACTAATGACGTAATTAAATTTTAATTAACTCAGTCCAAAAATTGAAGATGTCAGAATAAAGGTTTAAGTCATCAATCTAAATTTTAAAAAAGTCTAGTTGAAGAGTGAAGATCTAACCTTAGAAAATGTTTGATTTTGGTGAAAGTGGTAAAAGAAGACAAATAAATTTAGGTGGTAAAGTCACAAGTAATGACAAAGCCAAATTACTAGCTAAAGCGAAGGAGGAACGTAGACTACGTGAAGAAAGTAGAAAGAAAGAGAAATCAACGATTACGATCCAAGTAAGCTTTTTCTTCTAAATTATATACATTAAAGCCAAATTTACCTTTGCATTTTTTATTTTAGAAAAGTTTTCGAAGATACACCGAATGTCTAGAATTAAAAAATAAGTTAAGAATTGAATTCGATAATAAAGAAAGACTGCTGGATGAGAATAATGTCGATTTAGTAATTTTTTACGAGTTAGTTAAACTACTAGTCGGCTTTTTTACTCCTAATGTGGACGATGATCAAAAGCGATTACTTACTTTACTTTCTTTATCGTCAAATAATGTGACTGTAAATGGTATTCCATATACAATCTTTCAAAAATTAATAGATTGATCTAGATTTTACATGTAAATTTATCTTGATGCCGATATATCAACCAAACAACGTAATTACAAAAAAAGCTACTGAGGATCAGCTATTACAAAGTGTAAGGTGTTGGCCTTACTTGATAGTTAGTCTATTAAAATTAATAACTAACCAGCCTTATCTAGGATTTTACCAGTAACTTTGTATTTTTATTTAATATTAATATGATATTTTAGTAATATTATAGTGGACTTTTATTTTACGTTAGTTTCACTACATTCACATAATTCTTATATAGTAACTGGTTTGAACCGGTAATTATTTCGTTTTAATTTACTTTCTTAATCCAATTTCTTAGATCCATAAACAATCCAGAAATTAGTTATATTCTATCAAGTCTGCCTAGGTTTGGAATTTATAAGATCTTAGCATACTCTTTAACTAGCGAAAAAGTAAAAAATAAATATGGAAAATAAACCAATTTACTTTGATAGGTCTGTAATGATAGAATAGATGTACTAGGAAGTATGGTCCAATTAACTTTAAGTTATAATTTACAGTTGCAGACTTTGAGTTTGAAGACTTTGATCAGTGACCTTCTTACAAAGGTCGTATTGGTTTCATTTATACCTACCCAGGCAGTTCAAGATACCTTCCTCCCCCTCAATAGCTCCATACTGACGTTAGTAGTAGACTGGGCTGAAAATGATGTGAATCTTGCTTTTATAAATAATACGGATACACTTTCCACTCTGTTGGTCAACTTGATGTCTTTTCCAATACCCAAATTGGATGAACGGGTAATTTATATACACTATAAATAATTTTAATTGATAATTATAAGGATCGATTCTTTAAAGCTGTGATTCACCTACTCAACCTGATTGATAAGATAGCACAAGATGAGAATACACGAGATGGAATGGAAGGAGTTGCCGGTAACTAGTAACTAATTTACATAATTCAAACCGATCTTAGATGAGATCAGCTCACTTCACTCAATCGAATTGTTTACCACTGACAAGGACACTAATCCTCATTCCAAATTCCAAGATTTCATCAGTGACCGTAATTTGGATTGGGTACTGGATAGATGTGTCCACTACGATTTGCTAAACATGAACTTCGAGCTGGATGTGCGAAACACCAACACGTCCGTACTCCTGTTTAACTATTTGACGCAATTGATCTGTAACGTACCGAAATTTCGATCCAAACTTTTAAATCAGTTTCAAAGGCACCTCCAACTCAACTTCGTAACCAATTTATGTTGGCAAGTCAGCCAGTCCCAGCTATTTTCGATGTTGAGAAGGTTCGACTCTCGTTTCATTAAGAGTACAAGTATTATTTTTACTATGATACCTACTTACAGGTATTAGAACCAGCTGATATTATTGCTTGGAACCAATTGTACCTTCTGATTACATTACTCTACGATTGGCTGGTGGAGTTTAATTTCAACCCACATACCGGAAATCGTAGTAAGGAGTACCCACTGGATTCCAACCAGTTGGTCAACCTTATCCAAGGCTTGGGCGTGTGGTTGTGCCAGTTGTACTACGATCTGGATAACTACAGCCTACTATTGGATGTCAACTTTGACGGTAGTGTTCCATTCACCTTACGTCAACTACGTGCATTGACCACTGATTTTCTTCGTGAACTTCACTCCAACAAGTAAGCATAAGTTTCTTTATTAGACTGAATTGGATTTAGTTGGATTGGGTTACCAAGCAACACTTGGGAATTGAATTGGAGCATTTTAAAAGACGACGATTTCGTCGGAAAGGTAGCCGGTCATATGTACAACCAGTACCAGGAACCCGGTGATGAGAATGCCCAAGATGAGGACGAAAAAGTTAGTTTAGTTGATTCGGTACCATTTCTGATACCCTTTGAACTTCGCCTATCCATATTCGCCACCACTTTACACATGGACCAGGACAGGTATAGTTTGTGTTTCAAGAGTTTAACTAACTTTATTCTTTAAGAAACTCGCAATTTTTCGGTTTTGGCGGGTCGGTTCACGGTCAACCATTGACCATTCGTAGGGACAACGTGTTGAACGACGGGTTGGCTACGCTAAACCCACTTCAGCACAAGCTGAAGTCCAAGGTTACCATAGCTTTGGTGAGCGCGTTGGGTATGCCGGAGGTAGGAGTGGATGGGGGTGGCGTGTTTAAGGAATTTCTCAATCTGTTCATCGAACAGGCGTTCCACCCTTCGACCAAACTGTTCGTAAGCACCGCTTCCCAGCAACTGTACCCTAACCCTGATCCGTGGGCCTGTAAACCGGAGAACTTGCAGTTATATGGGTTCCTAGGTAGAATCGTAGGTAAGGCTCTCTATGAAGGTATCCTAATGGATTTACACTTCGCTCCCTTCTTTCTCAACCTATGGTTGAATCACCCAAACACATTACAGGAACTGAACCAGCTCGATCCCCAGCTCTACTCGGGCTTACTTAAACTATTGAATATGGATAAAGATAAAATACAAGAGTTAGAGTTGGACTTCGCTACCAACGTCCACACCTACCAGGGCTTATCTACAATCCACCTCATTCCCAACGGTAATCAAATACAAGTCACTCATAACAACCTTAGCCAGTATTTGGAAAAAGTGGTCGACTTCAAGTTGCATAAACAAATCCACAGGCAGACATCTGCTTTTCTAGATGGGCTTAAAGATCTTATTCCACTGCAATGGTTGCAACCCTTTAACAGTTTGGAGCTCTCCAAGCTTCTCGGTGGTAACGACAAACCCTTAGACTTAGATGATCTGATGACTTACGTCACCTATTCCGGTGTCTATGACGCCCAACATCCTCAAATCATCTACCTATGGCAAGTAATTCAGGAACTATCTGATGCGGACAAGGCCGCCTTTCTTAGGTTCGTAACCTCATGTCCTCGCCCTCCATTACTAGGTTTTAAACAGCTAGATCCGCCATTGTGTATTAGGGATTCTGGAAGGGACGATAACCGCCTTCCATCTGCTTCTACCTGTATCAACCTACTTAAACTTCCTCTTTATTCGAATAAGGAGGTTTTGAAGAGAAAACTGGTTTACTCTATTAGAGCTGAAGCTGGGTTCGAACTTTCTTAAAGTGAATGATGTTTATTAAATGTTAAATTCTGGATTTTAGATTTTGAGTTGGAAATTTTCGCTCTTAGATTTGGAGGTTTTAAATTAAATTTGTGAATAGCTTTAGTGATTTCTATTAAGCTTTTTTTAATAATGATATTTTTTGATGATTAATATTTAGGTTGATTAGACTAACAAATTGATTCTTAAAGGTTGTGATTTAGCTGGATTGAATAACTTATTTAATTGGTTTATACCAATTTATAAATATATTTTCTAAAAAAATTTAAATCTAAAGTAACTTATTTAAATTAGATTTTAAAAAAATATTTAAGCAACTTATGATTTTTGATTTACAGAAGAATTTAGTATACTGTAATCAAAGCATTTTAATTTTTTTTCAATTTTATTAAATGTACTTACTGCAATAAATATATATTTGTTTAAATATATATCTATTTTGTATATATATATATATATACAAGTTGTAACAATTCAAAAACTGTTAAATTTTTTTAGTAGTTTGTATAAGCTAATATAAAAATTGTATTAAAATTTAAAATTAAATAAAATTCAAGCTAAATTTATTAGCAATTATAACAAATTAGATAGAAATTAAATATATAAATGAATAAATATATATATAACTTATTTAGTTTATTTATATTAATGAAATGGTTTTTATAGTATACTTATAGGAATAAAGTATATATTTAGGTTTAAGATTAAAAAATTAATATTTTTATTTTAAAAAGTTAATATTAAAAAAGTGCTAATTTTAAATTAAATAATTAATTTTATATAGTAAAAAAAATTAAAATTTAATATAATTTATTAATATTATATTTAATTTTATTTATTATTAAACTTTAATAAAAGATAATATAAAAGCTTATACTAATCAAAATTAATTTAGATTTTAAATATACTATATTTATATTAAAAACTATTTTTTATTATTTTAAAATTAAAAAAAATTATTATTATTATAAGCTAAAATATTTAAATATCTATATTTGTTTTTTTATAATATATATATAAATTAAATTTTTATTAAAAAACTAGCTTTAAATAAATTTAGTTTATTTAGTAGTATATAAAATTTATAAATACTTATTAAAATAAATAAATAAATAAATTTTCTTAAAAAAAAGTAACTTACTAATATAAGTACTTTAGTTTTAGTTGTTTATAAAGCAAAAAATTATTAAAAAACTAATAATAATAATATATTAAACTAATACTAAATTAAGTAAACTATTTTTAAAATTATAGCTTTAATTTAAAAAATATTAGTAAAAAAGCCTTAATATAAAATTTTAAACTTTAAAATAAATATAAAAGGTTAAATAAGCTAAATAGCTAATATAAAACCTAAGCTTTAAAAAATTAATATTAAATAAATAAATAAAATTAATTTAAGTAAAACTAAATTTTAAAAAAATTAAAAATTAAAAAAGTAATTTTATTTTTAATTTAATTTAATTTATATATTTTTTATTATTATTAACTTAAATTTAATTATATATAGATATTTTTTCTTATCTTAATTTTAAAAAATATTTTTTACTTTTTTACTTTTTTTTAATATAAACTAAGTATATTATTTTTTTTACATTAATAATTTTTTATTTTATTTTATTTTGTTTTTTTAGTTTATATTTATATATTTTTAACAACTTATACTAAAATAAGCTTATTAAATTTTAAAATATAATGCTAATTTTATTATTATTATTAATAATATTTTATTTATTTATAAATCATTATATTTATTTTAAAAAAGCTATAATATATTTTTATTATTTATTTTTAGTTACTTTTTTTAATTTAGTATTTTAGTAATTTTATTTTTACTTATTATATTAAAAAAATTTATAAGTAGATTTTATATTTTATAAAAGTAATTTTTTTTTAGTTTTATATTTACTATTTATTACTTAAATTAAAAATAAGTAATTAAATTTAATATATTTAAGCTATTAGTAATTATTTATTAATTATTTAGTTATATATATATTTTTAATCCTTTTAATATATTTTACTAAAAGTTATATTAAAAATAAATATGTTATAAAATAGTATATTATTTTTAAAAATACTATTTTTTTAAAAATTTTATATTAAAATTTTATAATATATTTATATTATTATATTTATATACTTTAAATTTTCTAATATTTATATTATATATATTAGATTATTTAAATTAAAATTATTATTTTTAATATTTAATTTTATAATAAAGATTTTTTAGCTTATAAATAAAACTTTTTATAACTAGCTATAAGTTTTTTAAAATCAGCTTTATTTTAATTTTTTATAAATTTAATAGCTTTAAAAAGCTAAAAATATTTAATATAATTTTATAAATTAATAGTATTTTTCTTTTTTTCTATATAAAAAAAATAGCTATAATTTTAATAAACTTTTTTTACCATTTTTTAAACTAAACTTAAAAAATATCTAAATATTTTAATTAAGTTAGTATTTAAACTATATATAATTTTCTATTATATAAAAATTAATTAAAAAGCTTAATATTAATATTATATATAGTATGTAAAACTTAATATAATTTTTAGTTATTATAGTAATATAAAAAATTATATATTAAAATAGCTAGTAGTTATTAAATTTTTTTTTGGAAAAATTTAAAATAAAATTATTTAAGTAAATTTATATTTTATTAGCTTTAAGCTATAAAAATACTAATATTAAATATATACATAAATATTATTTTAGTAGTAGTACTACTAAAATATTATATTTATTTATATAATAAGGCTATATAAGTTTAATTAATATTATTTAAATAATTAGTATACTTTTTAAATATAATTTTAACTTAAAGTTTTTATTTTTATACTATACTTATCTTATTTTTCAAACTATTTTAGCAATATACTAAAATATTAAAATATTATTTTAATATGTTATTATTAACTTTTTACTATTACTCTTTTTAACTACTTTTTTAATTAAATAGCTATAATAAAATTAAGTTAAAATAATAGTTTACTTTTAAAAATAATTTCTATCTAATAAGTTAAATAAATAATAATAAAAATTTTAATTTTAATTATTAATATTGCTATATATACTTATATTAACATTTACTTATTTTTAATTTTACTAGTTATAACTAAAAGTAAAGTTTAAAAAAATTAAATATAATATTATTTATTTAAAATACTAAGTAGTTTTTTCTAAATTTAATTAGATAATTTAGTTTACTAAATATAATAAATACTAAAATAACTATATTTTTATTACTTTTTAGTTTTTAGGCTTTTATACTTAGTAATTTTAAATAAAAACTAATTTTATTAAATATTATATTAGTATAGCTTTATATAAGCTATTTTTTTTAATTTTAGCTTAGCTTTATCTAATTTTTTTATTAACTATTTTACCTAATAGTAGTTATTTCTAGCTTTTTTTAGCTTACTATCTTAATTTAATATATTTTAACTTAATTAAATTAGTTATATATTCTAATATTTTATAGCTTTAATTAAAATTATACTAGTTTAAAAACTAGATTTTTATAATTTTACTCTTTTAAAAATATTGGTTTTATTTTTTAAACTTAATTAGTAACCTTATTATTATAATTATATTTTATAAATTTATAAAAAATTTTAAGTATAATAAGAAAAAAAATATTATTTTAAATAATTAAAATTTATTTATATTAAATTTACTTTATATAATAGGGTAAATTAAGTTAATATTTTAACTATTTTAAAATTTAAATAGTATATTAAAATATAGCTTAAATATATTTTAATTTTTATAATTATTAGCTTATTTTTATACTAAAATAAGCTATAATCTTTTATTTTTTTATTTTTAAAATTAAAATTTATTTAAATTTATTTAAAAATAACTATTAAGTTTAAAAATAATACTTTTTAAAAAACTTTAAATTTATCTTAATATATAACTATATTATATAATAATGTAATATTTTAATATTTATAGTTTAAATTATTAAAAACTATATTAAAAACTATATAATTAAAATACTAAACTAGATTTATATTATATATATAATATTACTTAAATTTAATCTTAATTTTGTTAAAAGACTTAGCTTATAAGCTTTATTTATAAGTTATACTTAAAAAAATAATTAATAAAAATTATATCCTATTTAAAAATACTAATAATTTATAATTTTATATTATTTTTATATAAATTAGCATAAGTAAACTAGTATTAAAAAAACTTATAAATAGCTACTATAATCTATACTTAAAGTGATTAAGTATTATTTACTAATTTTATATAAATATAAAACTTGTAAATTAAGTATTTATAGCAAAAAGTTGTAAGTTATAATAGTTTTAATAAATATATATTAATGTATATTTTTTAAAAGTATATCTAATAATATATTAATAGATATACTTTTAAAAATAGCATTTACCTTTTTTTAATTATAAATAAATTTTTGTAAATTTTACTAAAATATAATATAAATTATATTTTGTACTTTATATTTATATATTTACACTGTATAATATATTTATTTTTTAAGATTAGCTAATTTTATTAGCTTTTTATTAAGTTTTTTTTGAAATTAGTTACTTTTGAAAGCAGCTAATCATATATATAGTACTTATTAAAAACTTTATATACTAATATAAAAAATAGCATTTTTGCGTTTTAATACTTAGAATAAGAAATAAAGTAATAATGCTTTAAATTCTAAGGTGGGAATTAGCTTAGAGGTATCTACATCCAACTTTAAGGAATTTCTAATCTTATTTAGCAAACTACACTAATTTTATAAGGTTAAAACTCTCACAATCAAAAGGCAGACTTGGATATTTCAGAATGCTAACCTAAAGTAATACTGGAAATATAAATTTACCTGAAAAATAAGAAATATCTCCTTTTTTGTCTTAACAAATTACTTTACAAATTTTGATATACTTCAAATATTAAGTGCTATAGTCTAACAGTAGATCATATGCTTACTCCAATTAGCTAAATTTATTATAAAAGTTAATTAGATTATATCAACAGCTAATAATTTGTAGTAAAAATATACAAAAGGTTCAAAAAATACTAAAAGATAAACAAAACTATAAAAAGAAAGAAAAATATTGAAGTAGTTGTCTATTCTGTTACTCTCTGACTAAAACCAATTGGAAAGTTTCATCGTTAACAGATTGTTCCTCTTCAAGGATAACATTTCCTTGGTCGAATGAGGTAAGGAGGTTTTTCTTAAGGGACTTGGTAAGTAGATCGACTTGTCTGTCAAGCACCTTAGCCAACTCAGAGCTCTCCTTAAACTGAACGAAGTAGCCAACCTTTTCGTCATGGGGTTGGAGGTTAGCTTTCTTTCTAAGACGTTGGATACGGTTAACAACTTCACGGACGGTACCTTGTTCCTGCAGTTCGGGGTAGACTTCGGTATCAAGTAAGATCATCACGTCGCGGTCGGAGTGGGGAGAGAAGTTGGACTGTTTAGTGGTGTCAAGGTAACGAACCACTTGTAATTCATCCTTGTTCAGGAGAATACCGGCTACTTCGATGGTACCCGATACCATGAAATCTTTAACCTGTTGCGAGGTAAGGTTAGGTAACGCCTGTTTAACTTTAGGCATATCTTTCTTGAGCTTAATACCTAAAATTTTGAAGTCGGCTTCGGCACGGTAGAGTACACCGTACTTATCCTCGTCATCGGTAATAGTGACGGTGATCACGTTTAATTCTTCCTTGATGTAGTTGGACAAGGTATCCACGTTCTTACGGAAGGTAGGGTCGTTGTGCAGGATGATCAACTCTTTTAATGGAGTCTTAAGACCGAGTGTATGACGTTCACGTACGACACGGCCTAATTCGATGACCGACTGCATGGCGGCTACAGCTGCCTCGATTTCAACGTCGAAGTACTCTTGACGAAGCTTGGGGAAGGCGGCGAAGTGAATGGATCGGAGATCTTCGTTGCTTGTCGCATCTACCTTAATGTAAGTCTTCAAAGTCTGGTACATGGTCTCAGTTAGGAAGGGGGTGAACGAAGACATAGTACGGCAGAGAGTGTACAAAGTTTCGAACAAAGTACTGAGGGCGTTGGTACAGTCTTCGACACCTAACTCACCCTTGAGACGACGTCTATTGAAACGGATGTACCAGTTGGTGATCTGATCAATTAAGTTAAGTAAAGGACCGACGACAGTATACAGTCTGTAAGCCTTCATCTCGGTTTCAACCTTGAGGATGAGGGACTGGGTAGCAGCTAAAATCCACCTATCCATAGGGTTCTTGGTAGGGTTGATTTGATTGGGGTCGTACTGGAAGTCGACGTTCGACTCCTGCTTGAGGAGGATGACCTGGTTCACGAAGAACTTGAAGGCGTTGGTCCAAGGAAGTAACACTTTAGAGACTACCTCCTTGACACCCGACTCCTTGAAACGTAACGGTTCGGCACGAACTACGGGAGAGTTGATGAGGTAGAGTCTTAAGGCGTCGGCACCATATGACTGCATGATGAGAGTAGGGTCGGGGTAGTTTTTAAGACGCTTGGACATCTTTTTACCATCTTCGGCTAGAATCAACCCGTTAACAATCAGATTCTTGAAGGGAGGTTCGTCAAAGAGGTGGGTGGATAGTACCATTAAAGTATAGAACCATCCACGGGTCTGGTCCAAACCTTCGGCGATGAAATCAGCGGGGAACGAATTCTTAAACTTCTCTTGGTTTTCGAAGGGGTAATGTTGCTGGGCGTATGGCATAGAGCCGGATTCGAACCAACAGTCAAAAATCTCTTCAACACGCTTCAGTTGCCCCTTACCGCGTTTGGAGGGAATGGTGATCTTGTCGATGAAGTGACGATGAATGTCAGTTAAAGGACCGCAGCCGGATAACTCTTCCAATTCTTTCACGGAGCCTACGCATACGACCTCTTCATAGTCGTCGGAGACCCAAAGAGGTAGTGGAGTACCCCAGTATCGGTTACGGGAGATAGCCCAGTCGCGAGCGTTAGCTAACCAGTTGGCGAAACGTTTCTCTTTGACAAAGTCGGGAGTCCAGTTTGTCTTGGCATTATTAGCTAACAGTCTGTCAGTAATGTCAGCTACACGTACAAACCAGGAGGGGATGGCACGGTACAGTAAAGGAGTATCTGATCTCCAGCAGAAGGGGTAACTGTGGTTAAGCTGAGATTGCTTGATGAGACGGTTCTTAGCCTTAAGGTGCTTCTGGATATCTTTGTCAGCGTCCTTAACGTACAGGCCCAAGAAATCTTTAACAGGCTCTACGAACCTACCTACATCGTCAATGGGGCAAGGTAGTTTACTGTCGGCATCGATGACTTTAAATTTCAAACATGCACGGTTATCGTCTTCACCGAAAGCGGGTGCTTGGTGAACAATACCAGTACCACTGTCGTCAGTAACGTACTCGTCACTGATAACTTTAAACGCTCTTTCACCGAATTCTTCGAGGAAATAATCGAACAATGGTTCATACTGTAAACCTTCTAATTCCTTACCCTTATACTTCTGTAACACTTCGAATTTAGCCTTCTTCACATCCTTGTATAGAATACTTAATCGTTTCTCTAACAAGATGTAGATGGAGCCTGACTCTTGATCTTTAATCTTGATGTAGTCGAACTTGGGGTGAACACAAAGAGCTAAATTAGAAGGTAAGGTCCATGGGGTAGTAGTCCAAGCTAAAAGTGAAACGGAAGGATCCGATTTTAATGGGAAACTTACGACAACTAAAAATAGATTAATATAAAGAAAATAGTGGTAAATTACCAGCTGGGTCATTTACATCCTTATAATTCTGAGTAGCTTCAAAGTTAGAAAGTGGTGTATTACAACCGGTAGAGTAAGGCATAACTTTATAACCACGGTACACTTGATCCTTATCGAAAAGCTGCTTGAAAACCCACCAGATACTTTCCATAAAAGTTAAATCCATGGTCTTGTATCCTTTCTCAAAGTCAATCCAACGACCAGTTCTCTTAACGGTAGTTTCCCATTCGGAAGAGTATCTTAGAACGATAGATCTACATTCCTCATTATACTTATCTATACCTAATTTCAAAACATCTTCTTTACCCTTGATGCCTAGCTTTTTATCGATTTCGAATTCAACAGGTAAACCGTGGCAATCGAACCCAAATCTACGATCTACACTGTGTCCAGTAGAATGAGCATATCTAGTTACAATATCCTAAATTTTGAAAATTAGTAAAGGATTAAGAGAGAGTAGGTTACTTTGATAGTACCGGCTAATATATGTCCGTAATGGGGTAACCCAGTTGCAAAAGGTGGTCCATCGTAAAATGAGAATACTGGTTTATCCTTATTCAATTCTTGACTGGTCTTGAATACGTCAATAGAATCCCAAAATTGTAATACTTTCTCTTCCTCATTAGGGAAGTTAAATTGTCCTAATTATTAATATCAGTATAGCAATTATTAAACCACTTTCTTACCTTCAGCCATAGTATATCTATTTCTTTATGACGAAAAACAAATTTTTTGAATTCTTTGTAGATTTTTTTAATAAACTCAGCTGAACTTTTATAATCTTTTTCATGCCTTGCTGCGATTGGTTTATCCAATGGCTTATTTTGACTCACTTAATTTGTTTCTTTTTTCGCTGCAAAATAACTAATAAAAATATTAAATAAAATCTTCTAAATAAAATAACAATCGGATTGGGTACTCTCTTAGATACTAAATTTCTTATATCACTAAAGCAAGTTATATAATATAGCGCAGTATTGGTTCACACATAGTGACTAAGTAATTAGTACTAAACTAAATTTCTCTTGTTAATGTTTGATAAAAAATAAGAAAGCTTAACTTATTGAGTTTAACTTTTAGATACTCAATTTTGGTTTAGATGCCAATATTTCAATCAATATAAGAGATTGGTATTTAAGAGCATACCAATTTTCTTTAGTATTTTTTTTTATTTAAGTTGGAATTAAAGTTCAATTACGTTATGATTAATATTTATAAATTTAGGAATTAAAAGATAATATTTATTATTTTTAACTAATTAACTAATAACTTAAATTTACTAAATTTTAAGAAATAATAATTTAGATAGTGTATTAAAACTTTTTATATAAACAGCAATTTATTTAAACAGATTGATAATTAAAATATAGCTATTATTAAGATTTTATTAGTAATATTTTTAAATAAAACTTAGAAAAACTATTTATTATATTAGTTTTCACTTAGTAATATCTTCTTTTTACTACTTTTCTACAAGTTTGATAAGTTTAAAAGCTAATTTATTTAACCTAGATAAAACTAATTAGGCTTGTTAGCCTTAATTAGGATTTTGTAAAAATTTTATCATTTTTTTCTAAATAAAATTTTCATTTTTTATTACCTATTGTTTAAAAATTTTTAATTATTACTGCTTAAGTTTTAGCTATTAACTTTTTTTAAATTTTTATAAAATCATTTTTACTATTAAATTTAATTTTTATACTAATATAAAAAGTTATTAATTAGAAGTAATACTATAAATAATAAAATACTTATATAGTATAATTTTTAATAATAACTTTAATTAGATTTTTTATATAACTAAATTATTAATCTTTACTTTACTTTATTAGTTTAATTTAATAATAAAAATAGCTAATTTTACTTTATTTAAATAAAAATTTAATAGTTAAATTTTAGATTTTAGTAGTTTTTTTTAATATAAATACTTTTATATATATATAACTAAATTTTTAGTTATTTTTTTATTTTAAACATATAATAAAAGTTTTAGTTTTTTAAATTAAATTTAGCTTAACTTTAGCTAATTTATATATATATTTTCTTAATTATTAGTTTATTTAAAGAAAAAATTATAAAAATTAAAATTACTCTTTTTTTATTAATTATATTATTATAATATTTTATTTTATTTTTAAATTTATATTAATTTGAAATTTTGTTTTAAAGTATATTTTTATTTTATATTTATATATAAAATAAGTAATTTTAATATAATTATAAATAATATTTTAAGTTATTATTAAAATTTATTATTAAATACTTATTATTTAATTAAAGTATAAAGTTAAAAAAAATTATTATTTAGTAATAATAGTAAAATTTTATTAATTAAGCTTTTATTTTAAATTAGCTATTTTTAAGTTAATTTTTAACAGTTAAATAAAATACTTTTTATTTAATTTAGTTATAAAAAGCAATCAAAAAAATTATAAATTTAGTTTATATATTTATAGTTTTTTATAAATAATTTAATTAATTTAAGTTATCATTTATTTTTAAAAAAAGGCTATTATAGCTATATAGTAGCTATAACTACTATATAATTATATTTTAATTTTATTTTATTTTATTTTAATACTTTTATTAACATTATTTAAAAAAATTAACTAAATTATTAAAAACTAAATATTTACAAAATTTTATTTATAAATACTTTAAAAAATAAAAGCTATAATTATATTTTAGCTTATTAAATTATTATAATATTTTTAATAATATATATTATTGAATTTTATTTACTATTTTTTATTATTATATTTTTTATACTTTTTTAAAAAAAATATTTTTTTAACTTTTTAAATATATATATACTATTATTATTTATTAAAATTTTATCAAAATTTTTTAATATATTTTTTAAAACTTTTTAAAATAATAATAGTTAAGTTAATAGCATTTGTATATTTTTATTTTTTTAGTATTTATTTAACTTATTTTATTAAAAAATAAATTAAAATCTTTTTAAAAGTATTAGAAAAAATATATATTTAAAACAAAATTTATTAAATATTAAATAGTTTTTTCTATATTTTAAAAAAATAGTATTCATTTTTAGTTTATTTTTTATAGCTATTAGCTTATTGCTTTTTATTTTTATAAATTAAAATAATTTTTTATAATTAATTTATTTAGATTTATTTAATTATTAATTTTTTTAAAACTAAATAATTATTATTTTAAGCTAAATTATTAAATTAAGTAATATAATATTTTTTTATTTAAATAATTAGTTATTTTTTAGTTTTTATTTAATTATTTACTTTAAAATTTATTTAGAATTTTCTAATATTTTTTATTATAATACTTTAAACTTTTAATTATTTTATTATTTATAATAATAAATAATATAAAACTAATAAAATTTTCTTATATAAAATATTAAATTACTTTTTTAGTAATAAGTCTACTATTATATAATATACTTTTTTAGTAGTAAGTTTACTATTATATAATATACTTTTTTATTTTATTATTAGTTTATATTAATATAAAGATATATATAAATTTTATTTTTAATAAATTATAAAATAAAATTTATTATTATAAATTTATTATATTTGATTTTATTTACTATTTTTATATCTATTATTATTTTTTTATTTATTATATTTTATAATATATTTTATAATATATTTTATATTAATATTAGTAGTTTATTAATTTAAAGCTTAAAAACTATTAGTATTAATACTAGTAGCTAAAAGAAGAATATTATAAAAATTAGTCAAATATTTAAAAGCTAAAACTATAAGTTTTTAAATAAAGTAAAATAGTATTATAAAAGACTAAAAAAATCTAAATTTAAAACTTAATAAAATATTTAAAAATAATTAAATAAGTTAAAACTAAATTTTAAAATTAATATAAAATAGAAATTAAAATTAAATAAATTTATAAATTATATATTTTATATTTAATTAATTAATTTAAATAGTTATTAAATAAAGTATTATTATTTTTTATTATTTTATTATTTTTAAAAGTTTTAAAAATTAATATATATATTATTAAAATTTTAGTTTTTATAAAATTTTATAAAATAACTTTATATATAAAAATTAAAATATTTTAACTTTAAATTAAATAGTTTTTAAATTTTAGTTTAAAATTTATATATATATAAAATCTTATTTATATTAATTAATAAAAGAATATAATTTTAATAAGCTACATAATAAAATTAAATTTGTTTAAAAAATCACTATTATTAATAATTTTTGTTTATAATTAATATACTATTAGCAATATTTCTAAAAAGTAGTTAGTTTATTATTTTTAATAAGCTAAAAAGCTAAAAATTAGTACTTAATATAATAAAAATAATCTAAAACTTAAATATATTTATATATTTAGATATATAAATAAGTTATAATATAATTAAAAAATATTATAATAAACTTAATTAACTAATAAAGCCTATAAGTTATAAGTATAATTATATTAATAAGATAGATCTATATATTAAAAAGCAAATTTATATAGTAAAATATACTTATAAATTTTAATTTTAAGCTAATTTATGTACTTATTTTTTAAAATAACTTAGTATTATAATAAGTAAAATAATATAAAATGTAAATTAGTTTATACTTATTTTTAAATTTATAATTAAAATAGTATAAATAAAATAAAAATTATAACTATAATTTTAAAATACAATATATATTATACTTATTAAGCTAATTAAAATTAATAGCAATAATTAGTAATATTTATTATAAGTTTATTTTTAAGTTATATATAAAGTTTTATTTTAATAAAAGAATAATAGACTTTTTAAGATATTTTATAATAAGCTTATAAATAAAATTAAGCATATATAATTATTATACTTATATTATAACTTATAAAATAAGTTAAAAATATAAATATAACAAGTTACTAAAAATATAAATCTTATATTTAAATAAAATTTAAAATTTAAAATTTAAAAAGGTAATTAGCTAATTACTAAATTATATATATTATTTTAAATTTACTTTTTTTTTAATAGTTATATTAAAAGATCTTAATAAAGAAGTATATATATAAATAAGATAAAAAAGTTATTTTTTTATTTATAAGTAGAATTTATTTAGTTTTAGTTATATATATATTTATATTAATTATTTTTTTTAAAGTAAAACTAGTTTTATACTAATTAAAAACTATAGTTTACTTTTTAAGCTTTTTAATATTTTAATTTAATTTAAAAAATTATTTTCAAATATAAATTTAGATTTTAAATTTATAAAAATAGATATATATTAATTTTTAAACTTATTTTAGCTAAAAAATATAGTATAAAAAGCTAATTAGCTATTTTTATTTTACTTAATTTAATTTAATATTTAGGTTTACTAGCAGTTATATCTATTTAGCTTATTTTACCACTTTAACTTTATTCAAAACTATTTTATTTTAGATATTTTTCACTTATCCCTTTTTTAGGTATAAATATTATTTAACTTTGATTAAAATTTTAAAGGATTTATTAATTTAAAGCATTATCTATTTTAAATACTATTTAAACAATTTCCCTTATTATTTTATCTAGTTAATTAATAAACTATTTATATAAAATATACTTTATTATATCTAAGCTTTAGACAAAAAATTGGATTTACTACCTTAATACTAATATTTTATATTTACCAACACTTATATTGCTATATGCTTTATTTATACTATCTAAACTAATATTATTGTGCAAAGTTATATAGTTATTTTAATATATGATTTTCTTATTGTATCAACTTTATTTTTAAGAAATCTTATATATATAATTATTCTATAAATAATCATTTTATAAGTTACTGATTAATAATTATATAATTTAATAGTGTAAATCAAAACCTATACTAAACCAAATTTTCTCTACTATTACAGAAAATTGTATTTAATTACACTAAAATTATGACATTCAAATAGACACTAATATTTGGTATAATTATAAATTAAGTGGCTTTAAGTTCTTATAAAGCTTTATTTAAATCAAGATATTGGTTAAATAATTGAGGCGACAGCTCAATTCCTTAAGAAGATATAAATTCATTTCTAAATATTTTTTGGAAATTTTCAGTAAGTACCTAGAGCTATCAAGTTTTTAATAGTGCTAGGGTAGTAATGTTGCTGCTTATCAAGATAAGCGTATAGCTTTGAGAATATTTTTTTACTACCAACCCTATGTGAAACAGTTTCATATTTTAGCACCTCGGAAATAGGATAGTGCTGTTTGCGGTAACTTTCTTGTACGGTAATGTATTGAATTTGGCTGTTTTAATTCGAAAAGCTAATTTCCAATTAACCGTAAGCAAACTTGGTTTAAGAACAATTTATATCTTTAACGAATAATTTATTGCTCATATAGATATTTAAGATTCCAAGTCAGCTATTAAGGTTTTGTAAATCTCAAATTGGCTTGTGCTATATATTTTAGAAAGTATACGCTCAATTATATTTAAGTATAAATAATAATTTAATTGAATCCAATTAAAATCTATATCAAATTTTATATAGCTCTAAATTATCTCTAGAATCTTAGTATATTTTTTCAGCTTTCTCCGAAAATTATAGAATAGTTTATGAGGTATCTGGGCTAAAATGCAATGCATTTCCGAAATACTCAAAAAGCTAAAAATTGAGGAATTTGTACAACTCTACTTTAATTTTAAATGCTGAGGTTATTAGAAAGCTAGATTTCGTAAATACTTTCAAACTCTTTTCATTTTCGGCAACTAATAGCCTTATACCTTCGACTTTTATAATACCTAATATCTTCAAGTTACTTTTAATTTAATTTTATATATTGCAAACTCGCATACAACAAGTTTGATAGTTACATACGAAGTAATATTACTTTTTTTAGTTTTCCCTAATTTCATGTTTATTAGTACCATTTAAATTAGAACTATTCCTATGCCTAAACTATTGAAAGCTTTATGTGACCATACCACTGATGATCCAACTTTACTTTTTTTCAAACATGGAGATATTGTTCAAGTAGAGACTTTCCAAGATCCTGGCTGGTGGGAAGGCTCGGTAGAAGGACGTCAAGGCTTGTTTCCATCTCGATTCGTTATTCCATTACCTTTAGATGAAGAAAGAGAGTATCATGATAGAGTACAATTTTTTAATAGTTATAATTATTGACAAAGATTTTAGCTTAACCAATCAAAATCTGCAGATCATCTAACTAATGGTCCACGATCGAATGGATCAATCCTTAATGATCGTAAAAACTCTAACGTATCTTTTAATGATGAAGAATCTATTTTACCACAATCCAATGTTTCATTTCATTGTGAGGATGAAGAGATGTTTAATTTATATAAGAACCTTGAAGGTCTAAGTTTATATCCTACAGAAGAATGGCGAACCACTCTGTTGCATTCGTTATATAATGAAATTATCCCTCGCGAAGTGAGTTTTATAAATTATTTATACTAATTGATTAGTATTTTGAACTTTCCGATCTTTCTAAATCGCTGCCTCGTTATTGGGGTATTAGTCATGGGGTTGGTGGTAAGGAATATTATTTTAACATGGTGACCGATGAAGTTAGCTGGGATTTCCCTTCATCAGATTTAACTGCTCGTCTTATTGTAATAATATCATATTATAAGTATACTAATATTTGTTTATTTTCAGCCTAGACCTTTATCTCAAACACCTTCAACGAAAGATTCATACGCCTCAGATGATTCAGACGCTTCTGATGATAGCGATACTTTAGCCGATCCACTTTTAGAGATGCTTCCTAGAAGATCTCGTAGACCTTCTGGTTTCGTTTCTCCGATGGATTCCGGTCGTTCAGGACCAAGTTGGGCTTCAGTTAATGCTATAATCGGAGTATCGGTGCATAGGTTGAACCATGCAATTAAACATAACCTGAAGCGCGATTTCGTTTACCATACTAACTGTATTGTTCGTTCCGTTCAACAGGTTCTTGTTGCTACTGGAGTTGCTGACGAAGACAGCGCTAACCTTAATTCCCATACTTTATTGAAAGCGAATTATAACCACATGTTTAAAGCACTTGGTGAATTAACATTAGTTTCTCGGGAAGCTGCTAAAGTATGGCCTGCTCCCAACGCCCTTTCGAATTTGAAAACGTGTACCGGTGACATTTTACTTTCAGTTCGTCATTTTGTTAACACTTCTCAGGAGTGTGGTATTCGTATCCAGCCTTATGAGCCATATGAAAACCCAGACGTTAACGAAGAAGATGGAGATAACATTCAACGTCTTGGAGATTTAGTGCTTAGAATCACTTCGGAAGTACTCTACCTTAATTCTGCTACACAATACGATACTTGGACTTCGACTAAACTCATACAAGGGATCCGTAAAATCATAACTCTTTCGGGTGAAACATTATCCCTTATTAGTACGTTGGTCTATGTAGATAGCCCTGAGAAACTTTTAGTTGCATTTAACGATTATTTGCAGATAATGTACGAGAAAACCGGACTTTTAGCAGTTAAGGCACAAGATATTGTTGAGGATTGCACTTTACCCGAAAACATAACTGCAATATTAGAAGCTGCTGCTACTTTAGAATGCTCTGCTTATCGTCTTATGATAGGTGCAAAGTTCCTCAGGGAAGAAAGAGATGTATACGAGCTTTCGATACTTCGTCGTGAAGTAGAGCGTATTAACAATAGTATCACTGAAGCTTCTGGGTCCAAGCCTTTAGAGATTTTAATTAACTTCAAACCTCGTCGTGCTATGTCCATGTCCTTCCATAACTTTGGTGGCTTAGGTTACACACCACTCCGATCGGATAAGTCGGTTGGTTTGAACGGGTTAATAACCAACGGTGCGATGGACAATAAAATTAACGGAATCCCCCATGAGCGTTATCAAAGGTCATATTCTTCTCCAGCACATGCCATCCGTCCCGTAAAGTCGGCAGAAACTTTCCCAAGACTATTATATGCTAATATACCGCCAAAAATCGAAGAATCGCCTCAATACTACCCTAGAAACTCTTTGTCCTATTCTATCATATCCTCGGTCGATTCCAACGTAGAGTACTTGGAAGATCCAGTACCCTATTCCGAAATTGGTTCGATAGCACCTTCAAGAGCAAGGTCTTTCCGACAGAACGAGAACCCTTGGTACTTGGAACCCGACTATGAGGATGACAGTATAGTTATCGTCGATAACGTAGTCAAAGGGGGTACCGTACCATCCTTCGTCGAACGTCTCACTTCTCACGATACTCTTGACACCTCTTTCATCGCCACCTTCTTACTTACTTATCGTTCCTTCACCACCACCGTCAAGTTCTTCGATTTTCTCTTCCGTCGTTTTAATCTAGAATGTCCACCAGGTCTACAACCCGATGAACAAGAAATCTGGGCCGAGAAGAAGCTTACACCAATTCGACTTCGTGTATTCAACATCATGAAATCGTGGCTTGAAACCTACTACAACGAGGATGAAGATATGAAGGGATTGGAAATGTTACGTCATTTCGCTGGTACTACCATGAAAGCAGTTATGCCTAAGGCTGCTAATATTATCGTAGAGTTGGTCGAGAAACGTAGGGATTCAACTGGTGGATTACGTAAACTAGTTCGAACTGAGAAGTCCGCTCCTACCCCCATCTTACCTAGAAATCTTAATAAGTTTAAACTCTTAGATATTGATCCACTTGAGATGGCTCGTCAGCTAACTATAATTAACAGTAACATGTACCAGAAGATTAAACCTACCGAGTTCCTCAACAACGCCTGGTCTAAAAAGGATTCTAAACCGGGTTACGTCAACCTGACTACCACCCTATCAACTAAGATTACCAAATGGGTCGCTGACAGCATCCTGTCAGCTAAGGATATCAAGAAACGTCTTCTTATCATCAAGTACTTCATCTCCGTAGCTGACCATCTCTCCAACCTTCACAACTACCATTCGCTCATTTCCATCATAGCAGGTACTACTGTAGCACCCGTGTTCCGACTCAAACGGATGTGGGATATGGTACCACCCCGTCAAATGGCTACTTTAACTGAGTTGCAACAACTTATGGATACCTCCCGCAACTATGCAAAGTATAGGGAGCGCCTACACTCCGTCGATCCCCCATGCGTACCTTTCATAGGAATGTACCTTACTGATCTTACCTTCAACGACGATGGGAATTCCGATTATTTACCTTCTAAACCTCATCTCATTAACTTCTTCAAACAGAACAAAACCGCTGAAACTATTCGGGAAATTCAACAGTTTCAGAACTCTCCTTATGCCTTAGATTCGGTTGCCGAAATACAGAACTTCTTCAATGAGGCATTAGATAAAGCTGCTGATATGACATCTCTTTATGAAACTTCCTTAAGCTTAGAACCGAGGGAACGGAACGATGAGAAGATTGCAAGACTTCTACACGAATCTGGGTTTTTATAATCTAAGTGATGCTTATAATACTTCCTATTTTATAATTAATTCCCACCCACCTCACCGATCGCTTATCTGTTGTTCTTTCTCTTCAATTTGAAGGCTAGTCCTTTCATTAATTTTTCAATATTTTGATTTAAGAAATTTTAAAAAAATTACTAAATAATATCTTAAAATTTTTTCATTTTTGTTTGTTTTATATTTAAAATTAGAACAATATATAGTAACCAATTAAAAAGTATTGTTTTTTACTAAATTTCATCAAGATAATTTACTTGCTAATTACTAGTAAAATTTTTGATAGAGCAATTTGGAATATTTATTTTAAAATAAAAAGAGAAATATCAGTTAAGTAACTTTACTCAGCTTTATTTTGTATAAAAAATTACCTATAGATAAAATTGAATTAATTTATATATACAGGTAATATTATAGTTAAACTTTTATAAATTTATTTTTCAAATAGAGGTTTGCTTTAAAGCCTATTTTTTTTACAAAATGGTATAAATGTAATAATATTCTAATAACTTTTTATACTTTTAAAATAGTTTGTATTAAATTAATTATATTAAAAATAAAACTTCTTTTTAGTTAGTATATATGAAATTAAAATATTATAGTAGTTAATTAGTATTTACAGAATAAATTTATGCTTGTTATAATTAGTTAGTGCTACTAATTATTATAAACTAGTTATAAATGTTAGTATTTTAAAATTTACTTACAAAATCTTTTTTCTTTTCTAAGCTTTTAACTAAAATTTTTTAAAGTTAATTATATTAATATATATATTTATTACTAATTTTACTATTATTACTATAAAGTTTTTTAATTTTATTTTATAAGCTTAGTAATAAAAACTAAATAATATTTCTTAAAAAATAAATTAAAATAATAAAAGATAGTTTATATTTATTTATAATTTATAGTGATTTACTATATTTATTTAGCTTTTTATATACTTTTTTTAAAAAAAGTAAAATAATTGTAAATTTACTTATTTTAATAAACTTTATTACTTTAAAAATACTATAAATATTAATATAAAAAATAAAATCTAAATCTTGTAAAAAAATTATAATTATAATTGTATCTTTTTTTATATTTAGTTTTTTATTTTTTTAAAAACTTATTTTCTACTATTTTAGGTACTTTACCCTTAAAAATAGCATATTTTATAGCAAAATTTCTACTTTTCAATTAAAACTCTAGTTATTTTTATAACTTTATAAGTTATTTACATGTTTTACTATAATTTCTCTTTTAGTTTAAGGTTTTTAGTTTTGCTAAAAGTTTTTTTTTTAAAATACTAAATACTTTTTTAAGTAAATTTAGTTTATATTTGAAAATATTTATACTAGTTTACTAAATATATTAGCTAATAGTTAGATATAGCTAGATTTTTTTTGCTGCAGCTATTTTAGCATATATTTAAATATATTATAAATAAAGTATAAAATTTAATAAATATATAAAAATAAGTTTTATAAATATTATAAAATATTTAAATTAGTAATTTAAAACTAATTCTTTTATATATTTTAATGTTATATATATATTAAATATTAAATATTAAATATTAAATATTAAATATCAAAATAGCAAATTTTGAAAAGAAATTTAATTAATTTTAAACTATAATTTTATTTTTTTACTATTTTAGATTTAACTTTAAGCTTTAATTTATACTTAAAAGTTACTATTAAAAAAAGTCTAAATCAAATAAATAGAAAATTTTAGTAACTTAATAAATTTTAAGTATATATTAGTAAAAAGTTAAAATTGGTAAAATTTTTATATAAAGATAATTTAAAATAAAGGTTTACTTTTAAATATAAAAAATAATTTAAATGTATAATATATTAAATATATATATATTATTTAAAAATTTATTAGATTATCTCTTTTAAACCTAACTATTTTAAAAGTAAACTTTTTAGCTAATTTCTATCTTTAGTAATAATGTTTTTTTTAAAATGATAAGATTTAAGAATAAAATTTGTATTCAATTTTTACAAAATATAAGAGAGTGCTAACTATTATATCTTTAGTAAAGTTTTCTTAGTTAATAAAGTGAGAGAGATATAAGTTAAGTTAGAAAAGAGTGGTACTATTTCTAAAGCTACACTTTACAAGTAAAGAGGAAGAAGCTGGTAATAACTGAATAACAAAACAAGGAATTGAACCTGTAGTACCTGACTACAAACAAAGCTACCCTGTCCAATCAGAATAGCTTCAGCCCTTCTTAAATAAGAAAGTTTTCCTTTCAACTTTACTATTTGAAAAAATAGTAATAAAAGAAACTAGTAACCTATACCTACTCAAACCCAATTTATTTCAAAAAAAATAGAAGTTCTAAGAACAGTTTGCAATTACTTTTTACAAAAAAAAATCAAAAAGCATTAAACCTGTTTAGAAAATATTCAAATAAAATGGAAAAAAAGTATAATTAATTAGCTATCAGAATTCACCCTAAATACAAACGCCTATATCGTTCCTTTACTTGAAATCGCACCATGTTAACTACACTCCCAATCGGTTTAAGATTATGTTTGGTAGCTAATTCAGCAAAACTCTTGGTAAATATCCTCTTATACAGCTGAAGTGCAATCATTTTATGTTGTTTGAGTTGCTCGTTAACCTACGCCTCATCAACCCGTAGGTACCGATAGAATCAACGATATGATCTAATAAGCCAAGCTTGGTCTATATTTGTACTAGTTTAAAATGGAGGGCATCTAGATCGTTGAAGAACATGCACCTAATGAAGGCTGATCTTCGGTTGGTATGTAGTGGGGGATCGGTCAAGATAATAAAATTAAAAAACATTCTAGTTACGTCGCAGACTTTGAATTGGCGGTAGGCGATGAAGTTAGGTATGGAAGGTTTTAGTACTTAGTCGGTAGCGGGATTCAAGCTTGGAATACGATCACGTTAGCCTACCCGTAGGTGGTGGGCTCGTAAAAAATAGCTAAGGAGAGTTCGTGACGATCCAAGAATTGGGTATATTTGTATACGTTGTTAATAGCCTTAGTTTTATGCGCATATTGTGATAAAATTAGTTAATTTTAAATCTACAGGAACTAAACTGGAACACTAACGGATCAATACAGCGTAAGTATGTAAAAATAATAATTTAGGCTGAATTGGTTCTTTAAATCCGGTATAACAGTTGATCAAAGGGTTGACTACGGTAACATTGTTCTCCGAAGGTAGTGAAAAAATAAAGTTAACGGAGGTTGATATAGAACTTTAAGAATTAAAGTTAACAAATATGTTAAAAGTATAAAAAAAAGTATCTAAGAAATTGTTAAGTATATTTTGGGTACGTATGTCGCAGTACGTATCTAAGCGTACCTTATGCTTCTACAATTCCAAACGTTCCTCTTTGCCAAAGTCACTCGCACTTACATTTCATACCACTTCTAAATTGTCTATTCCATCCTGTTCCAAAATATGTCGCTGCATCCTTTTAAAGCAGTGTAACTTAGCGTAATCGGTCGATAATTCTTTGTAAAAGTTTCAGTAGGTAGATCTGCGATATTCCAATCTCTTATATTTAATAAACCTCTTTCTAGCTAGGATGTCTATTGGGGTATCGATTTCATCAAAGAACTGTTTATGATCGAGTAACTGCTTCTGAAGTTCTTGTAGGTAGTGTTAGTAAGTTTCGGCGTGGCAATTTAAGTTAATTAGATTTGTATCCTTATCTTTATCGGATTCTAGATGCTCGGTACTATCGAAAAGGCTAAAGTTGGTACAGCTGCTGTAAGTAGTAGAATTAGATACCATTGAACTGGAATGAAGTATCGAACTGATCCTCTTCGTCCAACTTGTCTTCTTTGTCGGAAGGTAATCAAATTTGCTGATAGATGGAGGTATATCGGTTAAACTGCTTACTACTGGGTATTATTGTCGGAAAAACCATTATTCACATCCATACCTTTCTCACCTAAGTTAAATAGGTTAAAATTATCCTATAAAAGTAGGTTATTAAACCGGTGCAGGTTAAAGTTGGTTAACAAATCGAAAGGTTTGCCGATGGATGAGTTGTATAGTTCACTTACTTAAAAGTATAAAAAAGTAACAAAAAGATTACCATTAAACTAAAAAGTACTTCGGTATTGGTAGGCAAAGGTGTAATTAATACTTGAATTAATTGGAAATCACCTAGAACGTAAAGATGTACCAATCTATTAGAGTTGACGTTAGTACCGCCAAAGTATTGCTATTCCAAAACTATTAAGAAAATATTCAAAGTTAAAAGGTAGTGTATCAGTTGGAAGGAATTGGTAATTACCGACGTACATGTAAGGTCAACCTTACTCTCAATTTAAAATTTTAGTTAAGGAAGAAACAATGGTATACGTAGCTTTATACAGCACCTAATACATATATTAACATTTATTATAAAAAGGATAATATTTACGTCGACTCGCTAAAATAAAATTTGTAATTTTTAGGGAAGAAGTAAACATGAAATTAGTTAATGATTATTTAATTGGATCGGTAGTACCCAACTTATCTATAACTTACTATAAAAAAACAAAAGTTAAAACATAAAATTTTATATTAAATAAATTTACTTGAACAACAGTGATAGTTAGGGGTGCTTTGAGCCTACTTAGAACTTAACAAACTTTCACCTTTAGTATCATTTTATTAGTTAACCGATATCAAACGTAGGTAATGAGCAATAACTTTATAAATATTTAAATTAGTTCATAAAATTTCTAATTATAAGTAAAATATGTAATCTAACTTCGAAATTAGGTTCACTAAACAAATCAAATAAATTAAAAAAGTTAAATTAAAAATTTTAAAATAGTTATGTTAAAATGTACAATTGTTTACCCGGTTTAAATTTAAATATAAAAGTTATAATAATTTTACAATATCGCTTCTACTAATTTAAAGCTACTCTTTACATAAGTTAAAAGTAAAATTAGTTACTCAATTAAAAATATTTCTATTTAAAAAACTATTCCAACCAAAAAGTTTATCGTTATTTTAATTACAACTTAATACTCGTTCTTGAACAATTTTTCATGAAGTTTAAGTTGATTCGGTTTATAATCTCATTAACTTTTCTACCTTTGGTCCAAATTCAATTAGTTAAAATATGTAAACTTGTTTTTGACTTCTATAAAGTTGATATGAGCTAAATTAAAATTTCAAAAAATAATTTTTTATTAAAAGGGTGGTTTACGTTCTTTTATAAAGGTGAACCCATCACAATATTTTTATGTTTTTTGTTCTGTCGTTTCAAAATCGATATATGTTTATTAAATTTTAAATCTTTTTAGTCATTCTTACTACGTTCAATTTCTAAACCAAAAAATAGTGTTGTATAAATTAGTATAAATTAGCTAATTTGAAGAATAACTTTTTTGTATCAAATTGAATTTTATAAAGCAAACAAACTTAATTATATAGCTATACTATAAATTAGATAAAATATAGGAATAAAAGTATATATTTAATTATTAAGGTATTGATATGGTTGGTCTCTGAGCAAACCTTTCTTTATGATCACCACCTTGGTTGAACTGAGGGAAAACTACGTAGCCTGGTAAATTAGCTACCAGTAGCTGAGGCCCCGTAATTTTACCGTTAGGTTGACCACCAGTAATTTCGATATCGATACAGTTCATATACCATTCTCGGTTACCAACGTTATTAATCCAATTGAACGAGAGGGTAGCGTTCTTCATATTAGGAGCTGAAGCGGGTAATGGGATATCGAAACTGAGACCGTTTAACATACAAGTAGTTAAATGATCTTTAAGTACGACCCATTTTCTATCATCAAAACTTATAGCGAACTGGCAGTGCCCACCGTCATGGATAGCTTGTCCAACCATAGTAAGTTGTATCGATGAACCTGCTTTGTAACTAGCTTGTACTGGACCTTTAGGGTAGCCTTTACAAGGGAAAGGTTTGTCAAATCGATCCTATTTAAAAAAATAAGTTTAACTGATCTAAACAGGTGATTACCATATTTCCAAGTGGCGCCAAATTACTATAATCTACCATACCTATCGATTTATAATAAGGTGAATATTTGGAGTATCTAGGGTAGGGCATCGACGGTTCCATATGTCCTAAATATAAACTACAGAATGAAACTATAAAATAAATCAGTTGAAATTGCATCTTTTAATAACCGTTTGCTTAATTATCTTAATATAAAGTTAACTTTCTTATATATACTTTTTTTAAAAAATTTAGGGTAAAGTTAATTTACTACTCCTTTTAATGGCGTACAGATCAAAGTACCTCGCATTCTTCAAGCTTTGTTACAACCTGTTAGCTACCTACCTTTAACTTTAAAAATTCAAGTCAGCTAAATATATACGATGACTTGTACAGGTATGTAAGCAATATCATTTGATTTAGAACTGACGTTATAGAATAAAAATGTATATATTATAATTAATAACCTACGATTATAAATATAAAAGATATATAATACGTATACAAGCGGTTACTGTTAATATATTTTAAAATGCCGATCTAATGTATAATCTATAATATAGTGATTTATATAACTCAATAACTTGTATACTTAAAACAACATATCACATTTTTAAAATCAAGATAATGCTGTACCTTGTGTACAAACTCGCTTTAAGCAACTAATTAATCGGCTGACATTATCAAAATGAAATAAAAAAGTATAGTTGAAAAATGTTCATAGGAAAAGTTTGATAAAAATATAAATATATGATAATTGATTAGTTTAAACAACCGAAATATAAATTTATAGTATATGGTATTTATAAAAAATAGTTTAATATATTTAAAATAAGATCGAATTTAAATATGCTAAAATGATAACTAAAAAGTTTATAATTATTTACACTATTTTAGAAAAGAAATAGATTCGATTGGTAAATTGTTTATAAAATTATGTAAATTAGAGTTTTTTTATTTTCTATACGATCTACTAAAATTTGAATTAAATAATAATTCGATTTCAATATAAATCTAAGACCTAAAACTAGTAAATATAAAAAATATAAATATATAATTATCAAACAATATTAAATTAAAACTTTTGTATGCACATATAAATAAACTATTAAACGTAAAAAAAGCGATATTGGTATTCCAATTTAAACAATTTGTTTTTTATTTTTAAATTTCAACTTATCCATTTAAACTAAATATGAAAACTTTAATCTTAACCGTAATGGTAACTTTAGTACCGGCTCTGATAACTGCACAACAGCAGCAGCAGCAGTATATAAACAACCGATGTCCGAATCCGGATCGAGATACTTGTACGGTAGTAGACGAATTCGCACCACCTAACGCTCCTGTACGTAGATGTAGAGGGTACGGGTGCCCACCCTGTTGGGTATACCATAACTTTCAAAATACTGGATGGGCATGTTACCAACCGGTGGATGGGTACTGTCCGCCTAGATCTATATACATTCGAAGGTTCCCAAGTTTCTGTAGGAATAACAATTGGAATGGTAACTGGGGTGGTAGTATTAACATTATCAATAATATTAGAATTGTCAATTGAAATAAACGTTTTAAAAGAAAATAGTCGCTATAATTAATTGAAATAAACTTCTTTTTTTATCAAAAATTTATAATTAAATTAATTAACGCATTTAATTTATACTATATTGAAATAAACTTTTTATAATTTTATAATTTTATAATTGTATAAATATATATTAACTTATAATTAATTGAAATAAATTTAATAGAAATTTTAAAATTAAATTAAAGGATAGATTCGATATTAATTAATTGAAATTAACTTTTTTATAAATTTTTTTTTAAAAATTGATGGATGTAATCGATTAACAATCCAATAAAATAAAAATCTTAAATTTTATTACTTTTTTTATTAAGTTAACAATCAACCCAACTTAATTTTTTAAAATAAATTGAGTTATATTCGATTAAATTTAAAAAATAAAAATTTAACTTAACAGATATTTAATAATTTAATTTAATCTACTTTAAAAATTTTATATATATCTAATTTTAATTATTTTAAGAGTAATAAATTTAAAATAAAGTGAAATATTAATTTTTAAATAATGATAATGATAATAATAATAATAATAAAATAATTAAAAGTAAAATTTATTTTTAATTTATTTTCTATAGAAAATACGCATAGATAAACCATCTTCAGGTGGGTAAAAACTTTGACTAGATCCAGTGTATACAACTTGACCTCTACAGTTATAATCGGAATAAATTTTAACGAACTGAGAATAATCGCTCATAAGTATCTGTCTTATAGGTCCTTGAAATCCGAAACATTCACCACTAGCTCCTATTCCAATTTCAGCCCTTTCACCGTTAGGTCGTATTAAAGCTAAATTAAATCAAATAAGTTAATACTATCCTAAAATATAGTATAAAATCGGTTACTTATGAATGCACCGTTACCGTAGATAGGTCCTAAATTTAATTAAATATTTATATAAAAGGTAATTTTACTTGGATAATATTTCGGTCTATTGATCGGATATCCAACTAAATTATAAGATGTAATTAATAAGATAGAACAGTTAATTAAGTTAATTACTCATTGGATTAATTTGTAAGTCGATATTGCCTAATTTGTATAATATTAGTACTTTATTGATGTCAAGGTTATAGCTTTATATTTTACCTATTATTTGAGTTGGGCGGTAGTCATCATCAATTACTAAATAACTATTTTAAAAAAATATATAAATATATTTAAGTTACTTTCCATCTCCGGAATATATTGACAATTGATGATAGCAACCATTGAAAGGAAACTAGTTATTAACGTCGATTTTACCATATTTAATTTAATTATAAGTTGTAGTTGTTTAGTCCGGCTAAGCTAATTGATAAAGTCGTTGGTACGGTAAGTAGCAATAACTGATTCGGTTTAAGTTAGTAATTTATAAGGTTGGTTCCCTGCACTATGAACTCTTTTATATTTTAAATTGTAATGTGAAACGATAACCGGTACCACCATTAAATTTATCTATAAGATCTACACCTTATAATCTCAAGCTTAATAATCTTCTAGCGTTCATATATGCTACCAAGTTATTGAATCAAAATTTTTTTTGATACTTTTCGAGTTATGGATGTAAGACAAATTCATTTTAAAATTTTGGTTTTCGGGACGATCTATAAAATTGCTACAACTCCGAAATTTTTATTTCCTATTTCGATCTAAAAATTTTGTAATCAATAGATAATTTCAATTTCAATTATTTTTTATTGGATAATTAAAAAAAGTAAATAATTTTAATTTCATTAAAATGAAGTAAACGAGTAGCGAATAATGATTAAATTATATTGGTTACAGCTTATATAAACGTTAAAAATAGATAGTTTATAATTATTTTAAAAGTTATATTGTACCGTTATAAATATAGTTTAAAACTGCTGCTACCTTATTGTACTATTTAATATATAAATAGTAAATAGAAATTATTTTATTATACGAATACTGTTCCAAAATTTTTAAGCCAAGTTCTACCAACTTATTTTTTTAAAGTTAAATAAAATTGAGTTCCTTATATCCTATTTTCACTTAAAAAGAATTAAAATTTATAACAACCTAATTTACAACACAAGTTCTAAATTTGGTAATTAATAACATGTTAAAATTTTCAACATTTACTGTAAAGAGAAATTATGTAATTAGGTAGGAAAAATAAAATTTAAAACTTACATTAATTTTAAAGTTATAATATTAATTTTTATATAGTATATTTTAAATTAAGTATATCTTAAAATAAAATTTACAATTTTATATTCTATTAATTTAATTTGTAACTTAAATAGTAAGCTTATATAAACCTTATTTACTATTATATAATATATTTAAAATTTTTATCTTATTATAAAATATATAGTTTAGCAGATTATAATAGCATAGCATCTTTAGTTAATACTGTAAATTTAAATAAATAAAATAAATTTTTTTATTATTTTAAATACACATATAGTAATTTAAACTATAAATTTTATAAAAATAATATAGGCTAAAAATAAAGTAACTTTATTAATCTAAGTTGCTATAGTTAAAAAATTATCTAAAACAGTAAATATTGTTATTTTACTATTTAATTTTTATTAAAATATAGGTAGTATAATAAATCATTAGTTTATCTAATAATAAATTAAATAGCTATATAGTTATATTTAAATATTTAAAATTTAATAAATAATATAATATTAGATTTGGTTAAGAGTATAAGCTATAACTTATTTAATACTAATAATATTAAAATTTCTAATTAAAGCTATAAAATATAATTAGTAATATAATTTAAAAAAATATAGTTAAAAATTAGATTTTTATTTCTAATACTAAAAAGTATAAAGCTAACTACTATTATAAAAATAGTAGATATAAAACTTAAAATAAAACTAAATAATGATAATTAAATTTAGTATTAAAATATAAAGTAAAAAAAGTTAATATATAAAAAATTAGCTATTTTTAAAAGTTTAAATTTTTTATAAAAAAATTTAACTAGTTTTATATTAAAGTTAAAATAAAATTTTAATCTTTTTAGTAGTATAAAAATATTTAATATTTATAATATTTAAATATTATAAAAAATGAAAATTTAAAACAAAATAGTAAAAAACTTAAAATTTTATATAATAAAAAAAATAAGATAAAGTTTTTTTATTTTATTATTTTTTAAATATTTCTATTTTTTCTATATATATTATAATAAACAAAAAGTAAGTTTTAATAAATAGAAGGTAAAAGCTATATAATTGATATTTAATAAGATATAAAATAGCTAGTTTATATTTTTTTAATACTAAGTAAAACTAATAAATAATAGTTTTTTATTTTTAAACTAATAAGATTTTTTAAAACTAGTTTTACTTTTTTAATATATAAAGTATCTACTTTTTTTTATAAAATAACTATTTATAAAGCTTTAAAAAAAGCAGATATAAAACTTTATATTAAAGCTAATTAAATAATTATTTTATTATTAGATTTTATATTTTTAAATTAATTATATATAAAAAAATTATAGTAAATTTAAAATTTATTGATTTATTTTTAACTAGCTAGATACTATTATATTTTATTTCTTATAGCATCTAAAATTTAATAGTTAGTATATACTAACTATAATTTTCTAGCTTATTTTTCATTTTAATAGCCTTTTATAGCTATTTTAAACTTTTTATATTTAGCTTTTTCTATTAATTATCTATTAAATTAATTAAATAATACTTTTTATTTACTTTTAAAGCTTTTTTCTAAAAAGCTTTTCTTTAAATATAATAGTTATTAAAAAATAGTTTAGCTTATATAGTTAAAATTAAAATAAATAAATAATATTAAAAAAAAATAAATAAAAATAAATTAACTTAATTGTAAAAATAAAAAAACTTAAATTAAATGTTAAAGTAGCTAGATAAATAATATTACTAAATAAGAATAAAAATATAAACAAAACTAGTTTTAATAGAGTATAAATAATTTATTAAATAAAAAATATAAATAAAATAGCCTACTTTTAATATAAGTTATTTAAATATTTTTAATAGATATAATAGCTTAATATAATTAATTTTT
This sequence comes from Capillidium rhysosporum, assembly GCA_037055185.1. Classification (NCBI taxonomy): domain Eukaryota; kingdom Fungi; phylum Entomophthoromycota; class Entomophthoromycetes; order Entomophthorales; family Capillidiaceae; genus Capillidium; species Capillidium rhysosporum. The sequence goes on along the minus strand of JAWQFY010000151.1, from coordinate 11,787 downwards.
TTTATTTAAAAAAATTTAAAAAATAGAAACTTAATACTTTATATAGTATTTAAAATAGTTTTGTAAATATTAGTTTACTAAATTTAATTAATTAAATATTTTTAATAATTAGTTATAATTATATATTTTAGTTTTTAGAACTTTTCTTTTTCAGCTATTAAAATAAAATTTTAAAAAAAGTTAATTTTTTATATACTAAAAAACTAATAAAAAATAATTTAATACTAAATTTTATTAGTAGCTAAAAAATTACCAATTAAAGTATTTATTAAAATTTTAGTAAATTTTATTAAAAAAAGCTATAAAAAATACTATAATTTTATAGCTATACTATAAAAATAATAGCATTAAAATTAACTTATATATATATTAAGTATTTTTTATATTTTATAAGTATAGTTGTTAAAATTAATTATAAAGCTATTAAATTAATATAAGTTAAAAACAGTTATATAGTTAATATTTATAGTTATAAGTTTTAAATATTTATTGTTTTAATTAAGTTAATATATATAAACCTTATTTTTATAATAAGTTTATAAAAACATTATAATTATTAAATTTATATTTACAAATATAATAAAATTATATAAGTTTAAAACTTAATTTTAAAATAGTTTTTATATTTATATTATATATATATATTTAACTCTAAAATTTTATATTTAAAATATATATACTATTTTTTTAATAGGTTTAATAATATTTTTTAGCTTAAAAATAAAATTTTTAACTTTTTCTTAGCTTATAATATACTTAATTTTAATTATTTCAAAAATATTTACAATATCATTATATAAAAATTGAAAAATAACTTTATATTTAAAAGTTTTATATATTATAAAGTTATATATTTTAATAAATATAGAAAAAAAGAAAAGTAGCTTTAAATATTTAAAAAAAAATTAAAATAACTTAGTATAGCTAGGTAAATAAAGCTAATATTTTAGTTTTTATAATAGTTAAAATAGTATATTAAGACTTTAGTTTTAGTATATTATACTTTTATTATTTATTTAAACTAATTACAAATATATATATTTAATTATAATAATTTTTAAAGTTATTGACTTAATTATTTACTATTATACTTAAAAAGTAAATATACTATAATTAATAATATAATTAGTAATATAATATATTTTTTATTTATTTAACTTATAAGATTAAAATTAGCTACTTTTAAAAGCTGCTAATTACTTATATATATAGTAAGAAAAAATACTACTTTATAGCACTTTATATAAGTTCTAATATAGTTAAATTTTTTTAATATTATATTTATTAAACTTTTACTACCTTTATAAATAACTTTAAAGTAATTAAGTATAACTTATTAAAAGCTATAAATATATTTACTAATTAGATATATTATAACTATACTATTAAAATAAATATAAGTTTAATAAGTATAATATTAAAATATATATATATATAGTTAAAAACAGGTTATATTATTAGCTTAATTAAAATTATAATATATATAACTATATACTATATATATTTAACTATATAAACAATTATAACTTTTATTAATAAGATAATAATAAAACTAATTTTTAAAACTTTGCTTTAAAAATATATAATATATATTTATTATATATATAAAATAACTTTATTATTAATATTTATATAGATTTATTTATAAAAAATATTTAAATATTTAAGTAAAACTTAAAAATTAGATTAAAAAAAGTTATAAAAATTATAATTTACTTTTACTACTATATAAAAAAAGAAAACCATTATTATTTTATAAAATTGGATTGTTAGTACTTAGCTTTATAAAGATTACTAGTATATATAAGCTATAAAATATAGACTTTTGCATTAAGCAAGTACTTTAATATCAATAAACTTTCTTTAAATTTTAATGTTTAATTTTTTATTATTAATAAAAGATTTTCCAAATTAAAAATTATTTTATATATTATTTAAATATTAAAAATTTTAAATATATACATCAATAAAAAATTATTTTATACTATTGCTATATTACTAAAATTATATTTAAATTTTTTTAACAGCTAGATTTATACTAGCATTTAAAATTTTTACCCTTTTAATATACATAAAGCTTAATTTATAATGTATATCTTTAGTATTTAGCTAATTTATTGAGTAAATATTTTTTTATTCAATTTTAAAATAAAGATCAGCTACTTTCAAAAGTAGTTGATTGCATATATGGTTCGAACTAATTTTATGGGATTTGAACATCACATCTGCTTTAGGTGCAACACAATTTATCTAGATATTAATATTAAATCTAAAAAGCCAACCAAAATTTTTAACATAAATTAAATTGAGTATTAAGTTAGTTTTATGTTAAAAATACAAATTTTAGAAGTTAACATTAACTGTTAAATAAAGCATCCACTTTTTTATAAAAATATAAATCATTATATTTAAAAAATATCTCGCAATTTCTATGTTACTAATTTATTCATAAGAATACTGCTAGAATTTTTTTTATCTATCAAGTCTAGTTGAATGTTTTATAGCGTAGTAGGTACATTTTTCAGAGGTATCTCGATTTTAACGATGCCGTTTTTAGCTTCTTTTATAGTTTTCCATCTACCATAGGAATGTTCCTGACCAACACCCAACACAAGGCACAAACTATTGCTCTTATCGCTAGATGCAATATTTGAAATAGAACTGGTCGCATTACAGAAAGCAGCAATGGAGTTGATAAAGCCAACCTAAAACAAGTTAAAAGAGGTCAAGTTGATTAAATTACTGCAGTTATTTCGGTCAATAAAATTAATTTTCGTTTAGATCCGTATTCCATACTCCAAAGGCGTAGTTTACCGTCATTTGAGCCTAATTATACATTAGTACTTAATACTAGTCGTATATTCAATACCAGATATTAAAAGATCCGTGAAAGGTAAAACGGCTAAAGCTGATATACCGAAAGGTTGTTGGTTTGTATCTTCGACACCATGCGCAGCTGCAACCATTGCTACAGGCTTTTTCTTACCACTATGCCACAAACTTAAAGTTCCGGAATCACCACCAGTAACATACCAAGTTTGGTCGATCATAGCTACTTTATCTAAAGAACCCTCAACTAATTTCAGCCCATCGTCAGTGGTGGTAGTAACACCACCACGGAATACTAGTTGTGTCTGTTCTAATATCTTCCACAGGCGTAAAGTTTTGTCACGGGATCCAGAAGTCACACACTGCTCAGAAAACAAAGAATCGATTGAGGTTATACTATCCTGATGCCCGAATCTAAAAATAATTAGTTTAAAAATGAATCAGTACTTATGACATACAAGGTTTCAACATAAGCTAACTCTTTAGCATTCCAGACCTTAACGCTTCGATCTAAAGAGCAAGAATAAAGATCATAAGTACCTTTACGGAAAGTGAGACCCTGTAATAATTTTAGAGTATAATTAAAATATTTAAACTAACCGTTACAGCATCCTTATGCTGAGTTAAACTTCCATGTAATAAATTTGTTGCTACATCCCATATATGAATTACTTTGTCCTTTCCAGCACTAGCCTGATAAATTTTGTTAGAAATAAAACATACAAAAGCTACCAATAACGATCCATCAGATGAAATAGCTAGAGCAAGAATGTGATCGGTGTGGCCCTTGAAATTTTTGGCACCTTTAATTCCACCTTTAAAAGTATGAAGCTTCTCTAATGTTGTATAATCCACTGATTAAAATTTTAATAAAAGTAAACTGAAAATAAAGTACATTTAACAATTGAGCAATCTTTGGAAGCAGTAAAAATAAAACGTTGCTTTGGATCAATGACTACTGAATTCACTGTCAAATGATGAGGTCTTTTGAAATCAATTTTATAGGAATCGGTATCTGTTGGAAGCTCTGTTGATAAATTAAAATACAATTGGTTTGTAGATTCAAGCTAAAAAAATTGAGAAAGAATATATATTTTTTAAAATACCACATCTCTGTGCAATCTATTTGCAATGTTATCCCTATCTATTTCTTTTGCGTCTACTTCAAGTTCGTCCTCAGCTATAGATTAAATTAAAAATTTGTATCTCTAATAAATTACATAAACCTGCTTCTAACTGTTGAATGTACTGCTTTGCCAATCTCAGTCGCTTTTCTTCAGCAGTTTCATCAGCTTCTTCTTCCTCCTCTTCATCACTATTTTCCGTATCTTTTTCTTCTTCGTCACTTGAAGAGGCTATTTCATCATCTTTAATTTTAGATTTAGATTTCAGCTTGTTGAAAGAAGATTGAATGGGCAAACGTTTTCGTTTATTGGCATCATTAGGTTGGTTAGGTTTAAAGTTGTTACGCGTGGGTTTCTTAGGCCCACTTCTTTTAGAAGCTGATGCGAAGAATGGATCAGACATTTTATATTCCTTGTTGAGTAGCAAATTTTTGTCGAAAGTACAATAAATTCTAAATTCTAAATTTTATTCTTTTGGGTGATTCTTAGGTGTGAAACTCAGATGTTCAAAACTATTAAAACAAACATAAAAGGAAAAAAGTAAGGGAAGGGAGGATAGAGCACTCAAGCTGTACCAAATATCAACTATATGAAGTGAACAATTAGCCAACATAAAATAACAGACGATCAATTACCTATAAAAGTGAAAAAGCTCTATTTAAGCTAATTTAGTACATTTTCATGCTATTTAAGTAAAATTATATATTTAGAAACTTTCATCCTTCAAACAGAGCAGGTATTAGCAAAAAAGACTATTAGAATGATTTGTGTGCCGGTTTTATATAGTTTCAGTGCACTACACAAGTAAAAAACAACCATAAGAGCGCCAAAATAATTAAAGGTATTTGAGAGCAGTATACTAATTTTTTTCAAAATAAGAGTCTAATAAACTAGTACTAAATTTGTATTCTTATATAGTGCAAATATGTTAAACACTTAAATTTTAGTATATATTAAAAATTAATAGAACATTATGTTTTAATAAACTGCATAAAAAGTGTATAGTTTATTTATATTTTGAATTTGTAATTTAAGATAAATTTATAAATTTATAGAGGCAATTAACTGTATTTAAAAGTAGTTGCTTTTAATTTTAAAACTTAAAAAAAAATGTAGCTAATTAAAAGTGCTAAAAATAAATAAATAAATAATGTATAATGTGCTTACTTATTTGTATAAATATATTACTTTTAGCAAAGTTTACTGAAAACTATTTAACTTTTATTAAAAAGCAAATGTTATTTAAAAAATAGTATATATTAATATTATTTAGAACTTTATTTTTGTATAGCTTTTAGAAAACTTTAAAAGTTTAGTTATTTATTATTTTTAACTTATTAATAACTAACTAAACTTTAAAATTTTAATTTTTTTTAGCTTATCTAATATATATTATCTTTTTAGCTTTTCTATCAGTAGTAATTTTTTAATATAGTAAAAAAATCTTAATTTAGCACTTTTAATATTTTTTTTTTTTTTTTTAAGTTTTCTAGCTTTTAATAAAATTAATTTAAACTTTAAATATATTTTTTTTATTAATATTGCATTTTTAAACTATTATAAACTTTTTTAAATTTATAATTTATACTTTTAATTTATTAAGATTTTTTAAAACTTTTAGTTTTATAATTTAGATTTTTAGATTTTTTATTAAAATAATTTATTAAAAAATATTAGCTTATAAATACTACTATTTTTAAAAGCAGATTTAATTAATATATAAATTTATTCTAATTTTCTAAACTTTTTATTATAGTTTTATAAGCTTTTAAACAAAAATATATAAAACTAAAACTAAATAAATAGTTTAAAAGTTAAATTAAAAGCATTTATTATTAAAAACTATAAATATATACAATTAATTTTTATTTATTTATTTTTAAATTATTATATTTACTATATTATATTTAAGATATATTATTATATAATATAAATTTTTAACTAATTTAATATTAAAATTATATATAACTTTATTTTATAAATAAATTTTATCTATTTTTTACTTTAAATTTATATATATTAGTTTTTTTAGAAATTTAGCTATTTTTTTATTAATTTAACTATTTAAAGCTAAATAATAATATAATATACTATTATTAGAAAAAAATAAGTATATATGTATATTATAAGTAAAAATTGCTAAAAATATTAAAATAAATAATAAAGTAATAATTTAAGTTACTATATTAAAAAATAATTAATAAAAATGTAAATATAAGTATAATAATATAATTTTTAAATAGGTAAATTATTATAAAAGTTAAAAAATAGCCATTAATAAAGCTTATTACTTTAATTAAAAATATTATAAAAGTAAAAATATTAAATATTAAAAAGCTTTAATAATGTAAATAAAAATTTAAAATAATATATATAATTTATAGATTTTTTATACTTTTATTATTTTTTAAATTTACTAATTTAGTTAATTAATTTAGTTTTAGCTATATTTTGCTATATTAGAAGCTAAAAATTATTTTTTAAAATTATTAAATTTATCTTATAAAAATAGAAATAAAAATAGTAATAAAATAATTAAGCTACTTTTTTTATATTTTATATTTATTATTATTTAGTAGATCTTTTTTTCTATTATTATAAATTTATTAAATTTTACTTTTTATTATACTTAGTTATTAATAAATACTATAAATTATTTTTATTATTAATATTTATAAAACTTTAAAAAAATTATTATTTTATATTATTATAATATTTTACTTAAAACTAGATACTTTTTTAATTTATTATTATTGTTCTATTTTTATTATTACTTAATATTAAAGAAGTATTAATAAAAATTTAAATATATAAACATATAAGTAAAATACTATAAAATAATTATAAGCTTTAATAATAGTAAAAAAAAATAATAAAATATAAAATATAATTTATTTATTATAGTAATAGTAAATAATTATTTATATATTAGTTAATTAGTATAAAAGTAAAAATAAAACTTAATAGTTTTAAGTTAATATATAAAAGTAATATAAATTATCTATTACTTTTTTAATATTTTTGTTTTAAAGTTTGTTTTAAAAGTAATTAAAATTAATTTTAGCTATAGCATTACTTTTAATAAAAAAAATTTAAAGTTTAAAATAATTAAATTAAATATATTAATATTTAATAAAAAAGCTAATAAAAATATAAAAATTAACTTTTATATAGATATTAATATTAAGTAAATAATAAACAAGCTTTATAATTATAATTTTTTTAATTTTTAACTATTTTTATAATAATAAACAAATAATATTTTAAAAATATATTAAAATATATAAATTTTATAAGTAAAAAGTAAAATTACTTTATTTATATAATATTTAAGACTTTTAAAATTGAATTAGATAAAATTTAATATAATTAGTCTTATTAAATTTATTTATTATTAAAAGCTACTATATATATATTATTTATTAATTTATTATTTATCTAATTTTTGTATATTATTTACTACTTTTTTGTTATTTTAATTACTATTTATTTTAACTTTTAAAATACTAATTTTAAAAATATAAAAAGTTTTATAGCTTTTTACCTTTATATAAAAATAATATAAATCTATTATATATAATTTTATAATACATTTATTAAAAAGTTTTTAATATTTTAATTTAAAAATTATAGTTACCTATTTTTAAAATAGCTAATTATATATACTATAAAGTAATAAATTTAAACTAAATGTTTTATAAATAAAAGTTTTTTTATAGTTTTATGTATTTAATATTAATTATTAATTTAGTTTTAAAAAATATTTATACTTCTTAAATTTGTAATAAGTTTTTAATTTTTATATATATATATACTAAAATTTTTTAATTTAGTATTTCTTTTTATAATTTATAAAATAATGTAATTAATGTAAATCAAAACTATTTAAATTATAAATTTTAATTACTTTTTTTAGTTTTATTAAACTTTGTATTAAATAATTTAAACTAATTTATAGTTTCTATATACTTTTTCTAAATATTTATTAGAAAACTTATATATAAATATTATTAAAAATAGGTATAAAAATAAATAAATAAGCTTTTATACTATTTACATAATTTTAGCTATTATTATTTTTGTAACAAGTATACTAATAGTTGTAATTTAGTAAGTTTTTTTAGCACTTCCAACAGGTAAAAAAAATTCGAATTTATAAACGTTTTTAGGGTACAATTTAAGATTGAACATCCAATCAAATTTAATTTTCTTCAAAGGTTTAAATATATATTAGATTGAACTTGTAACTAAATTCTTATTGATTCTTTTATACCTTTAAAAACTTAAATGGATCAATTAGATGATCCACCAATAACTCGAAATTCCAGATAGTACATTTTTTGTAATTAAGCTTTGGCTATTTTAAAATAAGATTAGAAACGTGAATTCTAAAACTTATATATTTATACTCCTCTAAAAATAGTACCTTTTTCTTTTTATAAAAGCGAACTTGTTTGAATGTAAGTTTGGAGCTTACAAGAAATTCAAAGTTTACACTGAAAATACTGATGTGCGAAAGTTGTGATACCCACATATTCTTACAACTATTATACAAAATTTTCATGTAAAACAAATATATTATGAAATTTAACTTAATTAAGATGCTCTTTCTAGATATAAATTATATATATTCTATTACCCATTTCTTATATATAGTCTAAATAACAAGTCATAAACATGCGTTAATAAACATTATATAGTTAAATGTATTTTTCATCCATATTACGTTTCATTGAAATTAACTAAGTAATTGCCTACTGATAAAGTAATACATAAGAAATGAATTGGAATTTTTAAACCGCTTTTGTACCTAAAGCAATATAGAATTGAATAATAAAAACAATCCGTTATAAAATCAAATATACTTCCTTTATTTTGAATGTATTTAAAAGACTATCTCATTAAAGTTTTAATAAAAATCTTCTTCGTGTATGTTCATTAGTTTATAAAAATATATAAGTTACCTTTAATATAGATGGGCTCGAAACTTTACCTTCTCCAATTACATTATCCAAAAAATCCATCTTTGATTTAGCGTTTAAAAGTTTATCCCTAAAGCAATTAGCCATAAACTTTGTAACCTAATTAAGAGAAACCGATAAAGCGAAGTCCCTTTATTAAGTTATTCCGATTCTAATTTAGTATTTTGTTTATTTTGATTCAATAACATGATGTAATTAGATTAATCTCAAATTAAAATTAAAATAGAATTTCTAGAAACTGTTAGTGGTAGTTGATTTGTAGCACACCTTTTAACTTGCATATTTTAGAAGCAATAGAAGGTTTGCTTTGAAATAAGTAACGGTATAAAAGTTAAAAATCGATTTTAATTCCCTTTATCTTTTTAAACTTTTAATATTTCAACCTGATCAGATTAAAATGAAATTTGCAAGTGTTATCACCACCTTTATAGCAACGACTTTAGCTGCCGACTTAGCTACCTGCTCTTCGAAACCTGATAGTGCCGACTGCGCTACCTTCAAATTTGACGATGACAGCGCAAACAAAGCTTTAGATACTTTATGTGCCGGAAGTGATGCGATTCTAGTAGGTTGTAGTTTACGCCAGTATTGTAAACAAGACCCATCCGTCAGTAAAGAGTACTGTACCCCCTTCTCCCTGTTAGCTGACATATGTACCGTAGATAAGAAATCAGACCCAGCCTGTAAAGACTTTGTAGGTTTATGTTTACCTACTACCGGAACTTCTGGTGTCCAGCAATGTAAGAACGCTACTGTTCCTTCCATACTTTCCACCGCGGCTGTAGCTAAAGGTTTATCTACTATCTGTAATCATCACCCTATGCCTAGCTGCGATATTAACAAGTGTAAAGAAAAAGGTGCTGACGGCAACTTCAAATGTGATCAGATGTCTCAGTTCAGAGATATCTGCTTTGAAATGGATACTATGGACGAATGTGCTGGTTGGAATAAAATGTGTAAGGAAACCAATAATTTTAAACCTTTATGTACCAACCTTGTTCTATCAGGCTCAGCTTCTAACAGCTCGAGTACCAACACAACTGGTAACAAAACCAGCACTGGAAAGACTTCGGGAAGTACTAAGTTATGGATCTCTGCTTCCTCTTTGGCTATAGCTTCCATTGTTTTAGCTCTTTTGTAATTAGATTAAATTGGGATTTTTTAATTTTATTAATGCTTAGGCAATTTTGTGTGAATAGAACAGTATTTTTTTCGTTATACTATTAATTACTATCAGATTACAACAGCTATTAACTTTTATAAGTGCTTTTAAATTGATAATAAAAAATAATTAAAACGAAATACTGAATATACCTATTTTTAACTTTATTTTAAATATTGCTGTACCTATGACTACTCAACAATATATAAATATACTTATTTAATATTAAAGGCACTTCAGGCTGGGGTAGTATCTAATTTATCTGGAAAGTTGTAAGGCTACAACTAAGGAGATGGTAGCCCTACTTACATGTCATGTTAAAAATCGCTGAATTTACCTAAATTACCAAATTAGCTTGTTCAAATATCATTTAAAGGTAGACAAGTAAGCCTACATATGGCAGATTTTTTTTCACCCAGCTAATTGGCTATTACATTTATTTATTAATCTTTGTATTATAAAAAGGTTGCTGATTAAATGCCGTACCAAAAATAATAGGAAAGTTATGCATTCTGAAACCAAGGCTCAAAAGTTTCAATATTCTGAATAAGCTTTTGCCTATACTTGTACAAAATGAAGAAAGCAACTTCAGATTGAGATGAAGCTCACTAGTATAAGAATGGAGCTGTTAAAGGATAAGTGGATTAGATAAGAAAAAAGCTCAAAGCAAACCTTGGAGAGATTAGATCATAGTAGTATCTACATTTACTAGTGCTGGCAATAATAAGGAATGTATATAAAATATTAGTAGTTATACATTTATGCAAATGCATGACTGCTTTTTATTCATATTGTATAAAATAAAAGTATACAAAACTTAAAAAATAAATACTATAGCTTTATATAATAATTCAAATAGTATATTAAAGTATATTATTAATTTAAGCTAAATTGAACCTAATACTTTTTAAAAAAAGTACATATATATATAATGTGAAATTTTTTATTTTAAAATTAAAATTATAAAAGAAAGTTTTTACATTTTAATATATATTTATAATATATATACTTATATTATAAAATCACTATATTTAAAGTTAATATAAAGTTATATATTTTAAATTCTTAAAGTATAGTAGTTTTAAATACCATAAAATTAAAGCCTAATATTTAAAAATATAATCTTTTAAAATTAGTTAAAAGTTAAATTAATATTATTATTATATTAAGTAGTTTTAAAAAATAATAAAATAATAAAAAAAAATATTAAGCTTTAAGCTAAAATAAACTAAAAGCTTTAATATTTAGCTAAATTAAGTTTTATTTTAAAGTAAATATTAAAATTTACTAACTATAGTATTTTTATAATAAATTTATATAATATTTAATATATATTATTAAAAGTTATTAAAAAATTTAAAGTTTTATTATAAATATTAATTTTGAAAATATATTTACTAAATAGGCAATTAGCTACTTTTGAAAGTAGCTAATTTCAATTTTAAAAATTAAATAAAAATAATCTAAGCTAATAAAATTAGCTAAAAATAAATATTTTTAAATATATTTATTTACTTTTCATATATTGAAAAGTATATAATGTTTAGTATATTTTACTAAAAATTATTAAAATTTTAAAAAGTAAATACTACTTTTAAAAGTAATATATACCTTTAAAATTTTATATACACTTACAGACATTAGCAAGTGCTTGCTAACCAAACTTTTTTAATAATTTTTAATAATTTTA